>PVIY010027215.1:0-34428 GCA_004026745.1 Myrmecophaga tridactyla | reverse complement strand
GCAGCAAATCCTGCAGTCAACTCGTCACCGGACAATGGAGAGGAAGAGAGAGTGGTATACGTTCCCCTTTTCTTTTCCCCTTTCCTTCTCCTTTATTAAAGAGGGAAACTTTTCCTCCAAAACCCTCAGAAGATGTCTCCTTGGGTCCTTTGCCCATATCCTCTCTCCAGGGGAGACTGGGAAATGAGTTCTTTTGTTGATGAGAACTGAAAGAGCGGCTTTGGGGGTAGTTAGCCAGTAGGCTCCCACACTTCATTTGTAGATTCATTATGAGATGAAAATGCATAGTTAAGAGCCACAGATAATTAGTACATGTAAGGATTGCTCTTTTCTCACTTTTGCTTTTTAATCTGTGAATTCTGAGTAAGAGAGTTTGAAGTTTGGGTTGAATAACTGCTGAGATTTTCCAAACCACTTAATATATACCCAGGAAATGTCCCAACCCCTCAAGATCAAGGTGGATGGAGTGTTTCCATTTTCTAAGTGGCACAGGGAAATCAGCTGATTTGGCAAACCCAATGCTAATTCTAATTAATAGAGTTTTCATCTGATTAGGAAAAACAATCAGGTCTGTACCTTAGTTCAAACCAATCAGTAGATAAGTATTTGGCGAATGCATATTACTTCAGAAGAATTTGCAGAAGAAGAAAAACTAATGTCTTCTACAAGAATTTAGAGTAGGAAACTAATGAAATAGGGAACAACACAATGCCAATTAATTATCAGATGGAACAATCAGGGATGGCTTCCCCAGAAGACTTGGTACTTTGAGCTGGGTCTTGGGGGCTAATGTGATTTCCAGAAATGAAGGGAGAAAGGGAGAACATTCCTGTGCTGAGGCTATCTGTTCTGGTTTACTAGCTGCCAGAATGCAATATACCAGAAACAGAATGGCTTTTAGAAAGGGGAATTTAATCAGATGCTAGTTTACAGTTCCAAGGCCGAGAAAATGTCCCAGTTAAAACGAGTCCATAGAAATGTCCAATCTAAGACATCCAGGGAAAGATACCTTGATTCAAGAAGGCTGATGAAGTTAAGGGTTTCTCTCTCAAATGAGAAGGCACATGGCGAACACAGAGTTTATCTCTCATCTGGAAAGACATATGGTGAACACAGTCAGGGTTCCTCTCTCATCTGGAAGGGCACATGGTGAACACAGCATCATCTACCAGCTTCTTTTCCTGGCTTCCTGTTTCATGAAGCTCCCCGGGAGACATTTTCCTTCTTCACGTCCAAAGGTCACTGGCTGGTGGACTCTGCTTCTCATGGCTATGTCTTTCTGCTCTGCTCTCTGAATCTCTTTTTCTCCAAAATGTTTCCCTTTTATAGGACTTTAGAAACTAACCAAGACCCACCTAGATGGGTGGAGACATGTCATCACCCAATCCAGCTTAACAACCACTCTTGATTGGGTCACATCTCCAGGGAGAAAATCAAATTACAGATTCAAATATATAGTATTGAATAGAGATTATTCTGCCTTTACAAAGTGGGATTTAGGTTAAAACATGGCTTTTCTAGGGGGGATATACATACAGCCTTTCAAGCCAGCACAGCATCATTATCAAGGTCCCAGAAAACAAAAGTGGAGAGAGAGCAAACAAGCATTTTAAGTAACTCTGCAAATTAATGATGGACTTCTGTTGCCTAAAGAAGAGAATATGTTTCTCTGAGCAAAACTCCTTTGCCTGCTTATTATCTACTAAGTTTAGCTTAAAAAGTTAATGCCCTTATCCTTGTAATTTTTCTGCCAGCAAAGAAAGAAATTTCTTTTATCTGCCTGGCACTGCCTTCTATTTTTTACTTGTGAAGGCCACATATTTTTGATAGTAGAATAAAGAAAGAAACCAAATCACTCAAACTATTGCCCAGGGCAGCCCGCAGTGCCCATTAGATAAAATGCTGGATTGTTTTTGCCTTTTAGGCTACAGTACCATATAGTTAGGATGTACACATTTTAATTAAAAACAAACTCAAATTAAATGCCTGCAGAATATCATAGGAAGCACCAGGGGAGTTTCTGAGGTAAAAATGTTGGGTCTTACCAGAAAGGACACTCAGGCAGGGGAGATGTGTATATACCCAAGAGAGGTAACACTTTACTCCAACCCTGAGACAAGGAAAGGGAAAGAAGCATAATGAGTAACAGATGAGTGTGGACCCAACTGTCCTTATATTTTGCAAATTAAAATTTCATTTTACAGTGTAGAGAATCTATTTTAAAGTCAATGTTCCTGACGTATTCAATGGGTTTGAGGGCAGAATGGGATGGGGTAGATCCTGCTAAATTCCTTCCTAAGTTTTTTTATTTATTGGCTTAGTTGTAGCAGAATGCCAAGTATATGCCATACAGGGTGTTGCTAAGATGAATGAGTAAATCCAAGGCACTGACCTTAAGAATCACAAGTCCAGTGATCTGGTGACAAGATGGAACCTGCAAGTAGGATGTCATGGTAGATGAGCAGAAAATCAGGAAAGAATAGAATTGGCTTATGTACTCCAGTCTTATCATTTTAAAATATGATAGGGGCCAAAGAGAAGGTGCTGAATTGTTGGTTAAAAGCTATTTCTGTAGTGCTTTATTTTCTCCAAGTAACTGTTTTGAAAGGCAGATTGATTTTAACAGCTGACTTCACAGGGTTTTGCATGTTGAATGTGGTGATAGAAGGAAGGATGAATCTAGGGTGGCTCCTAGAATTCTGGAATAAGCTGCTGGGTGAGTAGTGATACCTAAGATTGGAGAAACAAGGAAAAAGGTGTTTGCAGGAAGAACTAGGGTTCTGTTCATAGAGACATCCACTTAGAGATAGTAGGTAGATAATATAATTCATGCTACTGGGGCTGATCAAAATGCAGAAATGCTCAGACCTACTGTGTTTTTCCCCCCTAAATAATTTCATAGTGTAGAAAAGTCAGTAGGTGTATGCATCCCCTATTCTCTCAGCACCCTGCAAATAGGAGTTCTTGGCCAGAGCGCAGCTAGATACATCCTGGGGCTGTGTCCCAGGAAAAATATGCACCCTCCCTTTCTTTTCCTGCTGGGCAAACACGAGAATATTCTTGACCAGGGGAAGTTAACATTCCGGCTTAGATGCTAGGAGTTTGCGTGTAAGTGGATATATTGAAGGGAATGCTGAGGAATGCCATCTCTTTAGCACGTGGAGTTTGGGGACTCTGGTACAGTGAAAATTTGAGTTTAGGATGAGCCCTACTTGCTGGGCAGAGGAGGGGCTAGTGGAAAGTTACAATCCTTCCTGCTGGGGAGGGGCAGCCAAGGGCCCAGCTAGGTCATTGCCTCCAGTCTCATCCCTGAATCAGTAACAGGACAAACTTTACATTATTTCATTTATGCATCTCATTTAATTATTTTTCTTTCTTTAAGTAAGGATGCTGAAGACTTTAAACCCTTGCCTTCTTCCTCCTGAAGTAGTTCCTTACCTCTGGGTAATGCAGTATTGTCCATTAGGTCAAAACTGAGAAAAAAATGGAATCATGCCAGGATTGAATCCGGAATCTGCCTGTTTATTCACAAAGAGTTTTCACTAGTACTTTAGAACAGGGTTTCTCAGCCTTGATACTTCTGACATTTTGAGCCAGATAATTTGTGTGTGCAAGGGTAAGGGGCAAGCTGTCCTACTCATTGTGGGATATTTATCAGAGTCCTTGACCTCCATTCGCTCAATATGAGTATCAACACCCTCACCCATTTGTAATAACCAAAAATGTCTCCAGGTGTTGCCAAATGTCCCCTAAGAGCCCAAATCCTGCCTGTTGAGAACCACTGTGTTAGCATCTGACAAAATTAGAGGTGATTCTACTTTGGGGGCAAGTCCTTACTATGATTCTTTTGAAGGTGATGGGATGAAAAATTCAGCCACTAAAATCAGAGACAGCCAAATGAATTTATGTGTCTTTATTCCGTGTCACTTGAAATATAAGCAACATCCAGATGTTGCCTGCATTGGACTCATTGCCTGTGGAGCCTCTGGTGATATCCATTCACAATTTTATTACCTCATTTGGAACACTGAGGGGCCAGTTCCCTTTGTTCTCCAATTGAAGCATGGAAATCAAGCTAGATAATTTCTAAAGGGAGTGTCTCCCACAATGAGTTTCATCTAATCAGTTGAAGGCTTTAAAGGAGAAGTCAGAAGAGAGAATCTCTCACCACTTCAGCCAGCACATCTTGATTCTAAAATTGGTGTTTTCTTGCTTAAGCACAATAGACTGTCCTTTAATTTATTAACTTCATCTGCTTCCTGTGGTAAAGCCAAAGCATTACATGGTGGTTTCAGAAGGTTCCAGACCTCAATAAAAGTGAGGTTTCTGAAAGTCAGAAGAGATGAGTTTTAAACTCCTACCGTTTTCACTAGCTGGGCAACTTTGGACAATGTTTTTAAGCCTTAGCTTCCTACATGCAAGATGGCAATAAGAATTTCTTACTTGCTTAATTCACAGAAACTATTTCAAGAATAAACTAAAATAATAGATGTGAAGTTACATTTTAAACTATGAAATATTTCATATACATTATTACTATTATCATCATCCCTATTATCATCTCTGAAAGATTGACATCTTCACAGACTGACCTGCTAAATATCCAACTCCCTTGGCTAAAAACTCATCTAACCAGGATATTTTCATTGGATTTAACCACGCAGCAAGGCTGAATTCAAGAACCCCAGTGGATTTTAAATAGCTCACTACTGGCTAAATAATATGTTTGAAGAGAAAATAGCAAGCAATAATCAACATCTTATTCATAGGCATAATAACACTGCTGAAACTCCCCTTTCTCATTCCCTGTTATTATTAATATGGTGCTATTACTTAACATACATTGTGTCGCAGAGTGCTTGTTGCCTTTACATTATATATATGTGTGTGTGTGAGTGTGTGTGTGTGTTTCATAAGCTCTACCTTCCAAAACCAGCCATTATAAAGAAGCAAGAGAAAATCACAAGTGGTGACAGATGCAGTTAGGCACTAGCATTTCACGCTTGCTCACTGTGATCAGACTTTTATTCAACTTGTCACTTAATGAAATATTCCTTACTTCTAGATTCAGAATTAAATAGCAGTTTGTGAGTGCTGTCTGTCAGGCATTCTGCTAGATGCTTCCATGTATATCATCTAGTTTTCAGTCTCGCAGAATAAGTAGGTGCCTTTGTCTCTATTTTACAGATGCAGTATCTGAGATTCAGAGAAGGGAACTGACCTAATTCCAACTTGTGTGTCCTAAACTGAGTATAATGCCCATTTCATTCCATATTGATCTCAGACAAAGGATACTTAAATATTCCCACAATAGAGAATTTCTAAAAAAACGATCTACATGGAAACTCAACAATGTCAATAAAAACAACAAAAAAGAACTAAAGTTACAGCGTGATGCCACTAATTTGGGTCTTGATTTTCCCAGTTGGATCATTTGGTTCATTTCCCCAATTGCTGTGGATCTCAGGCTTAATAGCACTTAAGAATCACTTGGTCATCTTTAGTAAAACAGAACAACACATGCAAAAAAAACAAAAAAATCCCAGGGCCCACCTTTGAATGCATGTTAGAATCATTTGCAACCTTTTTGCGATCAAACAAACAACAGTGCAGTTCCCACCACTAGAAAGTCCAGTTTAATTTTTCTGGGGTGGACCCAGTAGTGTGATCAGGTGATTCTAATGTGCATCCAGAGCTGGACCGTGCTTCCGTCTGTTTTTCATCATTGCTCCTGGAGGAAGCACTGCAACTGGCCTCTGTTCTGGGCCCTCAATAGCGTTCTTCAAAGGATAGCAGTTGGCTTTAAAAAGCCGAGCATCAGAGGATGGGATTTGTCCTGGCACACTCTTGGTTGTTAATTTTGTTGATGTTAAACATTTCCTAATAGACTGTTTCTGGCCACTTGTGGTACTGTAGAGAACAAAGAAAGGTTTGTACTAAAAAGGTATGTGATTATTCCGTAGTTGTATTGAATATATCAGTGTCAGAGTGTTCATTTATGCTCAGAGTATCAGCTTGATATAGTAATTACCTTCACCTTTGCAAATTTCTTTTTCATATCACCAGGCACAATTAGTCGCTCCATCCCAAGAATTCTAGGAGACTTTATATAGAGAGCTTACTCAAATGTATTATTTAGGTCAGTTTCCAAAATGCTTAAGATTTTTGCAGTGAAGCAGATCTGATTATCAATTTCAGCTCCTATAATACTTTGTAATCGTGTGATTTCCTTGCTATTTACTGCATACGTTTATTGTGTGAATTAAGATATTTGTTAATTGCTTAGTGCAGTGCCTGTCACATAATAAGCATTGAGCAGGTGTGATATTACTGTTATAGCATAAATATAACATTATATGTCTCCCTTTAGACTGATCTCCTGAGAAATAGGAACATTTTGTATTTACTCCTACTTTCTTAGCATCCAGTATGGCACACACAATGAATGTCTGGAGAAGACTCACTCTCAGAATTAGGTATATTAGAAAATCCTTTGACCAGTAGCTGAATTCTCAAGGGAAAGTATAGACATAATGGAATTAATCTTGTACCATGCACCATTTTCTATAATACTTTCTAAGGGTGACATTCTTTTTTCCCTTCTGCATTCTCATGTATGATAAATTCTAATTCTCGACAGGTTAGGCAGCTGTCCTCACCGCCTGGTTTCCTTGACAACCATTCATATGACTAGTAAGAGCCTGTTATGGGGAGTGAGTGTCATTATAACCACAATCTGAGTAGTCTGAAACAAGCCTCAAGGTCAAGGTTAGAATATTTGAAATTACAATAAGACCTTTGGTTAATGTTTGTTAGATGTATTACAAGAGCTGAGTAAAGACATCATCTTTTCAGGGGTGACCAGTAAAGAGGGTCATTTTGCTTCTTAGCGGGAGAAATTCTGACTGTCATTGACAAGATTTTCCTTTGGATCTTAATACTACACCCGAAGAGTTTTGCTTACATGTTTTGTGAAAGAAAGTTTTTAAACCAGCCAGAAATTAATTAAGTGGCACCTGTGGTTCATCTTTGTTAACTCTCTTTATCTGCCTGGGGGGTTGCCTTCCCAAGCATTTAGAGTTAAATTGACCTGCAGTATAGAGCTCTGAAGCTGGGAACAGAGGGTGTCACAGTCAAGGGCTTCACCTCCAAAGTGTTACAAAGCCCTCTGAAAATCAAAAGTGCCTCATTAATGCAGGGCAGCATGGTGCCTTCTTAATTGCAGGCTGTGTCACTGCCCTGTGAATGAGGTAGTAAGAGTAGAAAAAGAGTGGGATGAGAGTTAGAAGATGGGAAAAGAAAGGGCTCCCTAGTCTCCAGATAATTTCAGAAAACGTAACTGGAATGTTTTCTGGTTAAGCTGCCTTCTGATTTAATTCAAGAAAGCAGGGAAAACAGCAAGACTCCACAGCTACTAATATCTGGATTCAGGTTTTGGGTTTATTTGTGTGTCTTTGCACACTTAATCTGTTTTGTGGCTAGTTTGGTGTTATATGATCTTGTAGAGCAGTGCTCCTCAACCCTTTTTTCATCAGCCACCCAAGAAGCCTTTTTAGAAATCGCCTCCCTTTTTTTCTTTTTTCCCCCCTTTGCCCCTCTCTCCCATGTGATTTTAATACCACAGTATACTGTATATGTATGTATATACTGTGACCTTTTGGAGGGCTATACACCATTGTAGTAGCTAAGATTTTTTTTTGCCCCATGGAAACAATATTCACCCCTATTAAGAAAGCATTATGGGCGGGCCACGGTGGCTCAGCAGGCAAGCATTCTTGCCTGCTATGCCAGAGGACCCAGGTTCAATTCCTGGTGCCTGCCCATGTAAAAAAAAAAAAAAGAAAGCATTCTATAGAATTAATTTATGGTCACGGGAGTAAATAGAGACTTTTTTCCATTTGTAGCAAAATTATTATCTCCAATCTTAGCATTTTGAAATTGTATATTATTTTATATATGTTAATATACATTCTATAATATATTTGTATGTATATATATGTACATGTGTGTATTATATTTATAATTTAAAATTTATAATTAATACTACTAAGCAGCACAGGGTCTAATAGGGAATCCTATATTATATTTGATGCTCACAAATAATTCTTGAAGCCTTAATTACTCTGCTTTGCAGATGAGAAAGCAAAGGCTCAGCTAGTTTAAACTGGTTAAACTGGATTCCTCTAATCCCAAATTCTCTATTCTTTCTAGGTGACACTCTTGTCCCTAGATGACCCTTGGTGATTTTGCATACACACATATGAAGACTGCAGATAAGCAGGTTATGACATACATAATGAAACACAGTACTAACTTAGAACTAGAGCAGTATCACCAAAGCCACCTAGATGTCTTCCCCATCCCATGACCCTGCCTCCCCACCCCTCACCATAACAAACTGCTATCTTGACATGCGATGGTAATGCCTTCTAACTTTATTTTTTTGTGCATCCCCAAACTGCACTATAATTTCCTCAGAGCATTCATTTGGCATAGAGCCTCAGACTCAGAAGGCTTGGAAGTGTTTGTTGAATGAATAAATGAATGATGAACGGATGATGCATTTTGCCAGTATATCCCCGTCTTGAGGAATGGTTTTAATAAACATTGTTTTTGTAACTGTATTGTTTTATTTTTTCAAAACTACTCACTGAGTGCCTTCTATGTGTCAGACATTGTACTAAGTATACATATATTAATACATACTGTGCACTGTAATAAGAGGATTGCAGCTTCTAAAAATATTAAGTCCAGGCTATGCAGGAGCTAATGCAATTTTCTCCTCAGTGCATCAAAAAATCTATTAGTTAAGAAGGGAGCTATATTTCAGTAAATTAAAGCACTATAACAGTCTAGTTCACCAATCAGAATTCCCAATGCTTTGAAATGCTCCATTTCATAACATAAAGTACCGAGGGGTGTTCAAGCAATCTGTAAACGCTCCAGTGACCAATCCCCCCAAGCTTCACAAAGCTAAATAAGGATGTTTCCTACCAGTCGTGAGAGAGAAAGGGGCTTTTTAGTTCTTTGGTCACTGATATGAGAAGGAATGTGGTTTAAAATCCATGATCACATCCCCCATGATTCACTGTGTCTTTGTCATCATTCTGAAATTATTTGTTTCTGGAAGACAATTTCTTAGTAGATTTCTGAAGGATGAATATTTTGCATGGAAGCCAACTCATCTTATCGTAGGCTAGGTTTGTATGTTCTAGGTAAATGTTAGTTGATACTTAGTGGAAGATAAACTTTGATGCTCTTATAAAGTTCCTTCCAAGTTGCTAATATAGGAAGACATGAAATGTGTAATTCAGCTTTCTTGTTGATACTGGTTGCTTAGAATTTCACTTAGGATTTCTTTGTTTCACAGTCATAAGCTTCCCATGAGGTATAGAGATACCCTAAAACTTCCTGATCTTCCATCAACACTGTCTTTTTTCATCTTTGAGAAAGTTCTTATATATCCAAAGCAGTGTTAATTTCAGGTGAATGCTGAAGTTCAGTGCCATCTTATGTCTTGCTTCTGAACAGTAAACCGTTTGATGATCCAGTTGTGAATGATCGACTCAAGAAATACTCTGTTTTCTCTAAGTCCTAACTTGGCTTTTTTTGGAGTGTAATCTGAGGATCAGTGCTTTAGAATCACCTGGGCACTGGTTAAAATATGTATGGTTAAAAATACATATTTGTGGGTCCTACCCAGACCTGATGAACCTGCATATTTCGTGGGCATCCTGCAAAGTTCTGATGCCTCTCAGCTGCCTTGTTAATCTTTCCTCCACAGGTTACTAGAGCATAATCCAAAAATGCAAATCACATCATGATTCCGCTAATAACCCCCTTTTTTGCCTTCCTACAGTCCTTAGGATATTGTCTGCTGCTCTTCAATGTGCCATACCTGTCTTCCAACATTGGGTTCTTTCCTGCCTTTTTTACGTCCTTTTCTATCACTTCTAACTTCAGCACTTAACAAATCACTGCCATTATTTTACACACGCAGGCACACCCATGATTATTTATACCTCTGTGCCTTCACTCATGCTAGTACTTCTTCTTTGATGCCTTTCTCCCAGTATTGGATTGATTCCTTCCAATCATCTTTCGAGACCATATCTAAGGCTCAACTTTTCCAGACTGCTCTATCTGATTATTCTCCCTCATTTCCTACCATTCTTCAATTGTTCTTTCTACTAGGTTGCTGATAATACCACTGATATACTTGAAATTTATTATAGTCCAGTTTGTTCCATGAATATTCTAAAAACCTTTGGATTATACACTTTAAATGGGCAAATTTGGGGTATGTGAATTATATCCCAATAAAAATGTTTAAAAAATGAAAATTTATTTCATATTGAGCTCTTCACCACGGGACAAGCACTATTGCCAGTTGCCTTAGTTCTCTAATCTCATTTAATCCTTCCCCAAAGCATAAACAATGTGTATTATTTTATTTTCTCTTTTTCGTGGGTGAGGAAATGGAGAGAGGTGCAGTAACTTGGCCACCCAGCAGGGGTGGAGTTAGAATTTGGAATCTGGCCAGTAGGACTCCAGAGCTTGTATTTATTTTATGTGCTCAAAGCAACTCTCAGAGTCCCTGTCCCACCTGGCTCCTCATCCCCCATTTCTCAGCCAGTGCATCCTGAACACACAGGCTGGTTCTCAAGATGACACTCGTAAACAATATGAAAGACAAATGACTTTTCAAATATTCTAAAGCTAGGATGTCTTCTGTTATCATTTTTTAGAATGTGTCAAGATGATTTGTCATTCACAGAAAAATGTTGACATATAAGAAGTCTATTTACAACAGTAAGCATCTCCATCATGATAGAGGAAGCTCATAAACTGCAAATAGAGTAACTCTAGGAAAAGGGCAGGATATACTATTGTTATCCCTATTTTGCAGATGAAAAAGCTAAGGCCCAGAAAGGTTTAGCAGCCAGGGATGCCCAACTTCAAGGCTTTTTATATGGAATTGCCTTGAACAATTACTTCTTGGTGAATAGGAGTTGACAGGATGGAGGCGGGGGCTTACTGTTATGTCCCTGGAGTGACTTAGAGAGTGAAGAAAACTTCTGAATAGACCAGGGACAATGGAGGGAAGAAGAGAGAACACTCAGACCACTTAAAATCATGATATTCAGTGCTAGGGACTGAAAGAGGGGTAAAGGAGAGGAGTCAGTCCTCATCTCCCATGCTTTGGAGATAATGCCCACCCTTCAGACTTTTGTTGAAAGGGGGTAAATAAGAAAGCACATTTCAAGCACTTATCACAATGCCTGATGTGCAGTAAGCCTTAATAAATGCTATTATTTTCTAATGTTATCATTCCTTGGGCATCCCAGTGCTTCCTGAAAATCAAGATATGCAAAAGAGGCAGGTATCATTTTCTGACAAAACCAGCATCTTTTCCTGACTTTCCCTTGTCCTTCAAAGGTCAGAAACATGTCAATCACCACTGAGGCATGGCTGTCCTCCATCCCTTTTGTTTTACTCATTCACCTTTGGAAATGTGTTTTTCATCCAACCCTTTGCCTCCATACTTACATCACTACCCTGGTCAAATTTTCCAAGCAACTTTCCTTGGACCATCCAGCATGAGATGAACCCTAGAATTGCCCTCATGTCCTGTGGCCTAACTCTCCTTGAGAGTCTACTTTACATGGAAACATTTAAAACCTGGTATTGTTCATGCTCCTTAATGTAAGTGCATTAGGTGGTATTCCAGGGCACAATTGCATTTTTGCTAATGAAAGCTTAGAACATGCTGCTTAGAATTATTAATAGCCATTGCAAAGATAATAGTGTGTCCATTAAAATAAGCCCAACTTTCATTTTTATTATCATTTTAATTACATGACCCCTTTGGCGTGTTTATAATGATGAAGAAAGTGCTGAGATATTGCTCTGCCAGGACTTATCGTCTCTGTGGGACACTCAGGATCATCTGCATGATGTCCTCCTGTTTTCCTCAGCCTTCCTCTGAGCATTTGATCCCATGACTTAATATTTCTGGTTGGATTGAAGTTTTTTTGAGTGGGAGCAGCACCACTGAGAATTGTACAAAGAAACTTCCCCAAATGTTTGCACAGGTGACCATACACGCCCACTTTTCTTCCTCCTAGAACCAAAAAATGTTCAGTCGACTTGGAGATCCACCAGAAGAGGCTTTAAATTTCCCAGTAGATTTCATTTTGTGATTTTGTTCATGTATTATTATAGAGACATACAAAAAGGTGATGGATTACTCATTCTATGTAACTTCCCCTTTACTGTCAAGAGTACCACAATTCCTTGCTTATCAAGCTCAGAAACCTGAATCATTTGAGCCTCTGTAGTACTGACAGACACTCACTGTGAGAGGAGAAGTAGGTTTTGCAAAAGGACCACTATGTTCCCAGCACTGGACTAGATTCTTTACAACACTCCTTGCAATATTGTGAAACCCCCATTTTGTGGATAAGAAAACTAAAGCTCATAGAGGTTAACTGACTTGCCTGAGGTCCCACAGCTTATTAGAAATCTAACTGGTACTAAAATCCAGACTTTGGGGCTCAAAAAACCGTGCACTCTACTGACCCTTGACTTCAGAGATTCTAGATGTTTCTGCTTAAAGTTGAGGAAAATGTCAAAGGTAGGATTTGCACCCAGACCTGGCCGACTCCGTGGTCATGCTCATTCATTCATCCATCAAACATTTTTTGAGTAATTACTATGAAGACATCACAGTAAAAAAGACATCCCCCCTGCCTCAAGAAGCTCCAGCCAAATGGAGGAGAGAGACACAGCATGATAAGTGCTATAATAGAGAAGGGAGGACAGCTTGCTTCGGAGCCCTAAGCCATCCTAGAGCTGGGGGTAAGGTGGTAACTTCTAATGAGAGAATTAAAGGAGAACAAGGAGTTGGTGGGCATGTTGTAAGCCAGGCTACTTCTAAGATGATGAGACATTTCTAATATATTTATCTTCTTCTCAATACATGTTCTTTCCCCCAAAGACTCCTTCATTTTCTGCCCGTTCCTGGGGTCTTCTTCCTGAATGCAAACTTGTTTGAATGCCTTCTTTACCTCTAATTGAACACTCTGCCTTCATTGATTATGTATTAAGTTGGGGACTTGGGCAACATTCAAACCTGGGCTCATGTTGAGATTAATTTATTCATGTAGTCCCACTGTTTCGCAATGTGTCCAAGTGCCTCACATGTGTGTGAAAAATAAAACCGAGCATCAGGGCAATCTAATTAGATGGCTTAACCCAACACTCCGGTGTTCGATCTTCACCAAGCTCTCCTGCTTTGATGGTAACCAAAATAGATGAATAAGTTAATCAAAGGTCTGATTAAATAACACAGCTCTGCAACCTGGACCTGTGATTGCCAAGCTTCAGTTCAGGCAGATTCACAGGGGAGAGAAGAAACTGAACTGAGTTTCAAAGGCCAGAGCTTTCATGAGGAAGAGCTTTGTGAAGCGCATGGGGGGTGAGGTGGGGGGTGGAATTACTCATCTCTTCCTCTGGCCTCAGATCTTAAGGTGCTCTCTACTTAGGAAGCTGCTTCTCAGAGGACATCTAATGTTGTTTGTGTAAAGGATGCAGACCCTCACCTGGCAAATCTAGCTGTAACTTTGCAACTTGTTTCCTGTGGGATCTTAGACACAACACCTGCCCTTCCTATGCTATCTGTCCATCTGTTTTAGTTTCACAGCTTCTAAAACAAATACCATACAATAGACTGGCCTAACACAGGAATTGAATGACTCACAGTTTCATGAACTGGAAGGCCTGATTCCTCCTGGGAGCACTATGTTCTGGCTGACCAGCAATCTTTGGGGTTCATTGGCTTGTCCTTCATGCAAATGCATGTGGTAATATTCTCTCCTTTCTCTTCTGGTTCTGTTGACTTCCACATTCTGCCTGCTCCTTGTGGCTTTTCTGTCTGTGTCCAATTTCTTTTGCTTATGAGGACTTCAGCTAGGCTGGATTAAGGCCCACCCTCATCCGATTAACTAATGTTAACTAATAACATCTTCACAGGGCCTGTTTACAAATGGGTCCCCCCCACCCACCCACCACCACTGCCGCCATAGAACCAAGGGTTGGGACCCAAACATGCCTTTTGTGGGAGACAAGATCCAGTGCTCAGCACCATCCAAACATCTGTCCATCCATTCCACAGATGTTTGTTTTTCATTTATTACCTGTAAGGCATTATGCTTTGATCTTACAATCATTTGTTTACTTTCTTTGTGTTACCTGTGTGATTGGGCCGGGTATGTTACCTTTGTCCTTTCAGATCCTTTCTCACCCACCTCCACTCTGCTTTGGGCCCCAGGAGGCTGCCCTAAAGGGACTGTGTCCCTGGGCTCACTTGTCCTCTGGCTTCCGTTTGGGTTTGGCCAGAGGTTGCACCAGTAGATCATTGGGAATTGGAGAGTGAGGGTGAGATATTTTTCCCCTGTTCCCATGCTGCGGGATTGCCACAGGTAGCCTGTGTCTCTCTACTGAAGGTCGCTGTGCCTGCCCTCTGACTTTAATCACAAATGGCCACCCTCTCTGGATTCCAACAACTGCCCTTGAGGTGGTCATAGCTTCCCATGCTTGCCCTTCCCAGAGTACTATGCAGTTCCTGTTCCTCTCTCTACACTCTGTGTACACTTTGGTAAATAGTTCTTTTATTATTAAAATTTCCTCAAATTATCCAGTTTGAGTGTGCCATCTGTTTCCTCCCACACTCTGACTAATACAATGAAGTAAGCACTAGAAATCTCTTGCCTTTTTTAACTGAGGAAAACTGAAGCTGAGAAAAACTGAGCACCTTGTCCAAGGTGACATAGCCATCAAGTGGCAGCTCCAGCATCTGAATCCAAGTGTCAGACTCCAGAGCTCAAGGTTTTATGCTGCATGACATCCCACAGTCCCTCCCCTTCAGTAAATAGCCATAATCATCTAAATACTTGGGGATGAGTAGGGGTGGGGGAAACAGGAAGAGGACAGGAGCATGTATTTTCTGAGGGTCTTTTGTGTACCCAGCACTTGAGTCCTTTAAATCTTTAAAAATTTTTACATCAGCCATGTGACATGTAGGTGGCATCTCCATTTTACAGGTAAAGAAATTGATGCTTAAGAAGATTAAATTTCTTGTGCATGCTGGAGCCTGGATTTGAACCCCTGTCTCTTTTCCCGTCTCCATGCTACCTGGTACTAGGAGACAGGAACTACAGTCATTCAATTAATGATTTTGTTTCCCAAAATTCATTTTCTTTTGTATTTTTTGAGACCAACACAAGATGAGTTTGGTACATCAGTTTCTTTTTTTTGTTTTTTATGGCCAGGATTATACTCATTTTCTGCCAAGGGTCATTGCAGAAATGAAAATAAGTGGAAGCTAAACAAATTTTTTTTCCAAATTAGCTGCTAAGATTAAATATCACGTGAAGTGGGTCATTTGAGTTATTGCAGGGAGTCCTTTATCATAGCTCACCTAAGCTAGCTTCTGTGTCCGGGTTTTCCCACCGTCATTAGATATTTAAAAAGAAAGTAGTATTTAATTTTTCTTTCCAACAATAGTAGTTGCTTGTTCTAAAGATTTGGAAAGTGCACATTAGTTTAACTGTATATGTAGTTACTCCCATCATCCTAAAATGCTTAATAAACTGTTGTATTACTGTCCATTTTTTCTTTCTCTGCATAAATTTGTGTGGATGTATTCATATATTTGATTACAAATAGTGATTATTAAACAAAAGCAATTTTGAAACTTGATCTTTCTCTTTAAACATCATATACGGTTTTATTTTTATTGCTTTTTCATCTACATTGCTTTTAACCTTTGCGTATTAAATTTTTAAAACTACCTTGTTTTAATTAAATGTTCAATTTTGAAGCATTTGAATTGCTCCTATGTTTCGCTTTCCAAGTGATGAACATCTCTGGAAATAAAATGTTGGGTTCCCGTATTTAAATTTGATTTTTTTTTTTAAGACGAAGTCCTCAAAATACAATTTTGAGGACGAGAAGAATTTTTTTTTTGAATCTTGATAAGGTGACCGTGTTTCTCCTATCAGTAATAACTTCATGAAAGTAAGAGTTGTGTTTCAGCCTTCTTAGAAACCTCCCATAGCATTTAAGATGCCCACAGTGAACTTTATAGATGATTCTGTGCATCTGACAGCTTTCATTGTGCTGGTGTTGTGTATTGCTTTTTAGCCTTTCCTTTGGCCACCAAGTGGCACATAGAAGTGTCCCTTTCTGACACTTCACCCTCCTGTGTGAGGACGCAGCGTCAGCACTCCACGGGTTATTCATTTCTATCTTTCTGTGTTGTGTGTCCTCTATTGTTACGTGTTGAAGAGTTTTGAATAGATTATGACCAAATCATCCTTGTGTTTTATCTGAAAACAAAGAAAAGACAGAAATATTAATATACTTAATTACAACTTTAAAAATTAGGTAAACATAAGCTTTAACAATACCATTAAGTAGTGATGTTTAATGACACAGAAATGGAATGTGATTTAAAGGAACATATACCTACTGAAGAGCAATTAGGTATTGCTTGCAAAAATTATATATAGTACAATTCAATTTCTGTACTTTTATTCCTTCTTTTTACATACCCTTATTTTCTCTAGTGAGCTTACTTAATTTTTATAATAATTAAAAATTTTCATTTAAAAAGCCAGAGTGTAGTGCTTTCATATAACAGTTGTTTCATTACTATTACTTTTCCTCTTCCTTGATTCAGATACGTTTTCTTCCAAGACACTTCCACGTGCCAAAATGTAAAGTATATGAGTAACTCTTTTAAAAAGTCAATTAATTTATTCAAGCAAATTTTTATTGGATACTTTTCGTGTTCCAGGTAGTTTTGAACAAAGAATGACTGTAGTGATTTTTTTATCCTATTTTCTTTCTCTTACTCTCTGCCCTGTCCTATCTAGTCTGAAGTTTCCTGGATCCCCAACAAACATTACTCTGGGATTTATGGTCTGATGAAGCTTGTCCTGACCAAGACCCTTCCTGCCAGTCTGGAGCGAGTCATCGTCCTTGATACTGACATCACCTTTGCTACCGACATTGCAGAGCTGTGGGCTGTGTTTCACAAATTCAAAGGTAAGGGGCGCCCATTGATCCTGATACCTTGGTTGGCGTTAGGCATGCCAAGAAAAGTGATTGTGTTTTTTTAAAATGGAGGTAAGGTCAGTTCTAATGAAATCACACTAATGAAATGGATAAGGAGTTACAACTGTAGTTGGGTATCAACTCTCCTTTGATTGGAAACATGTTAGGGTGAAGCTGGGATTGGTTTGCGTCTTTTAGTGAACCTGATCTCAGGAGAGGTAAGGTCTAGGTTCATGAGAAGAAACCAACTAAGAATGCTTTGTAACAGATAAATATTAAAAGTGTATATTTTGTATACAGGTAATTGATTATTGACATCCTTACGTAGAGATGTGCGTTTGTTGGATTTCTCTTTTCATCCATCGATATCTTGACTACCTGGAAAGCCTGTGAAAAAGTAAAGATGGGTATTGATCAAGGAGTGTTTGAAAATGTTTGTAGTTTTTTTGTTTCATTAATGCTGTGATTTATCATTTTGAAGAGGTATATAAGTTGGCATTTAAGACGTTCCTTCTAGTCTGGTTGGTTTCTCTTTAGCTATTATTTTAGCTCTTGCCACTGCCTCAGGGTATATGAGAATAACTTGGAACATTACAGGCCAATAGGTGAACTTAACTGGCATGAATATATGAGAGAAGTGGCAGGCTAGCACAAATCTGGGGCTATTTTTTTAATACTGCTTTCCCAAATGTCTTCCTTAAAATTGCATGACTTCACAATCCCTCTCTTTATTGGGCAAACACAATGAGAAAAATTTGACAGTGAGTTTTTTTTTTTTTTTTTTTTTTTTTTTTTTTTGTTGGCAGTGAGTCTTAAAATTTATTTCTTTTAAATTTTTGTTTTTAATATTATACTCTGATGAGCTGAGCCTCAGCATCAAGGGATTGAGAAAACCTTCTTGACCAAAAGGGGGAAGAGTGAAATGAGACAAAATAAAGTGTCAATGGCTGAAAGATTTCAAACAGAGTCGAGAGGTTATCCTGGAAGTTATTCTTACGCATTAGATAGATATCACCTTGTTAGTCAAGCTGTAATGGAGAGGCTGGAGGGAACTGCCTGAAAGTGTAGAGCTGTGTTCCAGTAGCCATGTTTCTTGAAGGTGATTGTATAATGATACAGCTTTCACAATGTGACTGTGTGATTGTGAAAACCTTGTGTCTGATGCTCCTTTTATCTATCTTATCAACAGATGAGTAAAACATATGGAATAAAAATAAATAATAGGGGGAACAAAGGTTAATAAACAAACAAATAAATAACTAAATAAAAATTTTTTAAAGATTGTACTCTGGGGCGGCTGCCGTGGCTCAGCAGGCAGAGCTCCGACCTGCCGTGCTGGAGGTCTGGAGTTCGATCCCTGGTGCCTCCTGCCCATATGCAAATTAAAAAAAAAAAAAATTGTACTCTGGCTTCTATATTTAAAAGTCCCTTCTCCCTCTTCGTCTCCTCATCTTAGGAAGGTAAAACACCACTTGGTGATTTTACCTTATAGCATTTTCTTAAATCCCAGGATTTTCCAATAAGTTTCTCTTTCTGCCCACTCTGGTCTCTGCCTGCTTTGTTCTTTGGGCCTCTCACCTTGGGGTGAATTGAAGCAAATGGTGGAGGTGGCATTGTGATGGCTGGGACTCCCCCTTGTTAGGATCAAAATTTACTTTTCTTATCCATGTCAATAATGACACCAGCACAGACATCATTTTGCAAAGCTTTTGGGACTGTGTGTGTCTCAGCTTTCTAATCTCTTCTTCACAGAGTACTTGGATTTATCCTTCCATTTTATAAGTAAAGGAACTGATGCTCAGAGGAATGCAGGGTTCTCCTTGGAGTTGAGATCAGAACACCTGTACCTAAGCTCTTACCCACTGCTCTTTCCAGGTTCTACCATCATTTCTGCTCATCATATTGCACTCACTGGGGGCAGTTTTTCTATAATAACATGGCATTTCCTTCATATTTTTATGCTCATATTCAGTATTCAGTGGCTTATTCAGGAGCTATGTATTGCATTGCTGCTATGTGTCAGGCAGTGCACTGGTCTCTGGAAATAAAGATATGAGTAATACAGGGTCAGCGAGCATTACCACCTCTCCTGGAAGAGATCAGTGAAGACACCTGGGAAGGCATCACAGGAGGTGACAGTCATGCCTCATCTCATCAGGTTAAGAGTAGTGGGACATGTGTGGTAGATGCTCAGGTTGCCTTTTGGGAATAGAGGACTTATTATTATTCCAGCTCCTGGGAGTGCTCCTTGCAGAAGGCCCTCCGCTGTCAGCCCTCTTTGGGGATGACCTCATGCTGCTTTAGGCCATGTGCCTTCCTTGGATGCTCCACATCATTTAATGACTGATGGACGCAGGGTCCTGTAGGAACAGATGGACACTCCCTCAGGACTGCTTTGCGGCTCATTTTGTCCCTCTGCCCAATCCTGCTTTCTTCCCTTCCCTTCTATAGGTGTTGATCCAAGAGCACGCCCAGGTAAGCCTCTTGCATACCAACTTCCAACCTTACAACCATTGATGTAAAATGCTTTAGATCCAAAACGATCCAAAACATAATCCCTCTCGTAAAGGCAACGAGTGTTGACTTCATTCACTATAAACATTTTGAGTGACATTGATGTAATTTGGCCTTTTTAATTTTTCTTTTAAAACAGCTAATTGTCTGGGTTGCAGCAACTCTTTTTATTTTTTTTCTGGCATGGGCAGGCTCTGGGAATAGAACCCGGATCTCTGACATGGCAGGTGAGAACTCCGCCACTGAACCACAGTTGCCTGCTCTGTAGCAACTCTTGTGTTCAGCTCACACATATGCTTGATTCTTTAATGGTGCAGGGAAATCCCTGTGCGCCTGAATTCACCACATGGAGAATCTATTAAGAAGCCTTTCAAGTAAGGACCTAAGCCAGATCCTCAGCATCTACTGCTGGGGCCCCTCGCATGTACTTTTCTAAAAGGATCTCTTGATGATATTCACATGCTCCCTGAGCTACAGCTTTACCTAAGTGGCAAACTCCTCCATCCCCATCTTTGCAATCTGCATCCTTACTGAGCATACTCCAAGCACTGGAGAATTTTCAGAACCTTAATTCTATTTTTTTTCTACAGAATTCTCTATTTTCATTAAAAATACAGTAAAATTGCAAAGGTAGCCTTAATTTCTATAGAATCTGGCATAACAAAGATGAAAATACAACTATCATCATGTTATTAATGATAATTTTATTAAGGGTTGGTGAAGAGATTTTTTTATTTTTATTTTTATTTTTTCTACCTGGGCAGGCTCCAGGAATTGAACCTGGGTCTCCAGCACAGCAGGCAAGAATTCTGCCACTGAGCCACCAGTACCACCCAAGATTTTTATCTTTATAAGTTAATTAATTTTTTGTGTGTAGTTATGTATATATGCCATAAACTGTCATTTTAACTATTTTTAAATGTACAATTCAGTGACATTAATTACATTTAAAATGTCGTGTTACCATCGCCACCATCCATTAGCAAAATTTTTTCATCACCCCGAACAGAAACTCTGTCCCCATTAGGCAATAACTTCCCATTCTCCTCTTCCAAGTGCCTGGTAACCTCTTTACACATTTGCTTATTCTAGATAATTCATCTAAGTGGAATCATACAATAATTGTCCCTTTGTGTCTATCTTATTTCCCTTCGTATAATGTTTTCATGGCTTATCTGTGTTGCCAAGTGCATTAGAACAGCATTCCTTTTTATGGCTGAATAATATTCTACTGCATGAACAGACCACATTTTGTTTATTCATTCATCTATTGGTGGACATTTGTATTGTTTCTATCTTTTGGCTCTCGTGAATAATGCTACTTTGAGCATTGGTACACAAGTATCTGTTTGAGTCCCTGCTTTTCTTTCATTTGGGTATATACCTAAGAATGGATTTATTGGCTCATATGGTAAGTCTCTGTTTAATTTTTTGAAGACCTGCCAAGCTTTTTTTCTATAGCCAGAGCCACCAATTCTTAGCAGAAAGAATCAGACACACTGCAACTGCTAGAATCAGGAGTCACCCATTCAGTCATGTTTACTCAGCTCCTGTTAGTTACCAAAACATTTTCACAATGTTGGGAATGTTGCAAGAATAAAACAAAACAATTTCTACTTCTGTGAAATTTATATTTAATTTAGAGATAGACAATAGACTGATAAAGAACTGAAATGTATACTACACCGTGATTAGTGCTCTCAAGGAGATTAAAGAGAAAAGAGAAAGGAAATACCTTTGTGTGTGTATGTTGTGTTGTTGTCTTAATATTCAAATAGAGTGATAATTAAAGGTTTTTCAAAGGGGGTGACATTTAAGCAAAGACCTAAAGAATTTGAGAGAACAAGTCCATAGGTTTCCAGAGGAAGAGTGGAATAGTGTTCTAGACTTTTCTAGTCCCTGTATAAAGTTCCTGAAGCAGATGTGTCACAGCAAGTGTGAGGAATAGGGCACAAGTCAGAACAGAGCACAGTGAGCAAAGGAGAGGAGGAGGGCTGAAGAGAGCAGATCACAGAGTCCTTGTTTTTAGGACAATGGGAGAAATTGCCTTTCCTTTCAATGGTATGGAATGCCATTCACAGGCTTCCAGCAGAGGAAAGACTTGATCTGAGTTAAGTTTTAACTGGCTTCATTCTAGCTTCACTTTTCAGAGTAGGAAGAAAAGTAGGGAAACTGTTTTGATGAACTATTGCAGTAATCCAGATGTGAAATGATACTGGTTTGGACCCAGATGAGGCAGAAAGATGTTGCTAAGTCATATTTGTGATATGTTTTGACAGTCAGATTAGGAGGATTTTCTGTTGATTGGATGGGAAGATTGAGAGGAGTCAAGGACAAACCCAAGTTTACTGAATGGATAGAGATGACATTTGTTGAAATGGAGAAGATGGCAAGAAGAATGAGTTTGGGGGTCAATTAGGTTTGAGATACCTCATTGGATATTGACATGGAGATGTTGAGGAGACAGTATTTGTAAAGCAAGGGGAGAAGGAACTACTCTTTCTTAAGTACTTCTTCTCTTCTCTTCCTGTCTCTTTCTGAGCTAGAGACTTTGCATATTTGAACTCAAAACCATTTGGCTTTAGATTCTATGCTTCTCTCCACTATTGCAGTGGAGAAGAGTGGAGGAGAGGACAGCTACCCATCTGGAGGTAAGGGCTGCATCTTAGATTACCTTTGACTGCTAGTCATGACGCCCAAATAAATGCCTTGGCTTTAACTGCACAAAAATTCGGAAATACTTGATCTTAGTGATTTGGTGGGGGCGGGGGCTGGGAGCTGCTGTAAATGTTTAAATAATAAATTCACTCCCATAATTTGAAACTTTTATAAGCTATGCTCAATTCAAGATAGTACTTTCATTAATAGTTACATGTTTCCCATTTAAGAAAAGCAAGCTCAATAGTGTAAAGTTCCAGCCCTAAGACAAGTGTGGTCAAGCACGTGTGGGCATCACTGCCCTCACTCTCAGAGTGCCCCACTACAGGCAGGTATGTCATGCCAGTGTGAAGTTTTTAAGAACCTAATAGGCTCACTGTGGACCAATGAAAGCTAACATTTTTAAGCATGTACTCTGTGCCAGCCATTCTGTTAAACACTTTATAGGTGTTTAACCCTCACAACGCTCCCATGAAGTGGTTACTGTTAATGTTCCTAATTTAAAATTTTAGGAACTGATGCTTAGAGAGGCAGTGCAGCTTGTTTAGCATCTCACAGCACTTAAGTTGTAGAGCTGGGATTTGAACTCAGATAGCTAGACTTTAAATCCAATGCCTTTATCCTGCATTCTACATTCCTTAAAATAGAGTAAGATAAAGCATTCATTGTTCTGTGAGTGGAGCTTGGAGTCTGTTTGAAGAGATCAAAGTTAGATTTGTGAAGGAACTCTAGGTGACCATATGTCTGTAGAGGATAGGCCCCAAGATGGTATAAGTATTGAGAAATCACAGGCTTGGAAGCAAACTTAGAGTCATGGAAAAGTGTAATTTTCCCAGGATTCAAGAAATAAAACTTCAGTTTCCAGAATCCTGGCTTAGCATGTGACCTCCCCAGAAATGCACCATTCACAGCTACATAATGAATCTCAAGAGCTCTACCCATTGACTCATTGTGGAAGAGCCGGAATGGGGGCTCACATAAGGGCTCTGAGACCTTGGGCGCATTACCCAATTTCCCTGTGCCTAAATGAACTGGGAAGCATGCTAAACTGTGTCCTTGTGAGAATTGTGCAAGATAATGTTCATTGTTCTTCCCATGTTGCATTTTCTCTAAGGGCTCCCGCCAGCATGCATGGCATAATGACAGACGTCATTATTGTAAGTCTGCTCCATTACCTCTCAGCTTTATCCACAAAGCCATTGGGGCTGGGGGTGGTTGTAAATGTAAAATAATATAGATGGGCTGAACATGAAAAACATAGAAAGTATAACTTTTGAAAAAAACAGTTGTAGAACTTTTATGCTTGTACTCATTTGCCTTGGAGGGCCTTTTAAAAATATCCTTTGAAATTTCTCCAGGTCTTGTCTTTCTTATCTCGCCTCTGCTATACCACCCCCGTTCTTGGTGCTTCCTCTCCTTCTGGAGATGGAATTGATAGAGGAGAAAGAGTTTTACAAATGAAGAGACCAAGTTTCAAATCACAGCCTGTATTTGTCTTGGGGGTGAGGTTCATTTAGCCCCCCTGAACCCCACCTCATCATCTCTAGAAAGGAAATACTTATCCCCTTCAGTGGGGAGGTTTGGGGAGGTCACTCACTGATCCTGGTACCCAGTGGATGCTCAATTCTCATCTGCGTTGCTTCCTCATTTCTCCTACATCTACGTTCATTCTTATCTTATTTGCCTCTTTTCCTTTCACTTAAAATCGTTCTCCTTCCCTACCACCAGCAACCTTCAAATGAAGCTTTATTTTTCCCCTTTTAGCTGCTATGAAAGGAATGCAAAGTATACCTTTCCAACAGACTGCATGGCTGCATGCTAGTGGAGCTTCCCAGATTAAAGCCTCCCCTGCTGGGCTGGCCTATCCCCACCTCTCCCACAGCTCGGTGCTCATAGGTTTCCACTCAACTCACATCCCTTCCTGGTGTTTCCTAAACCTGAGAAATGGTTTTGCCTCAGAGAAATAAAAACAATAATTTAAACATTATAAATTCTCAAAGTTCTTTAAAATGACTCCAAAAGTACAGGAGCCCCTGGGATTTGGATGATACACTGTTAGTATAGGAGGCCCTGGGATTGTGCTGGGAAGAGAGTGGGGAGCCTGAGTTCTATGTTTGTCATCAATCCTAAGAGTTCACAAAAAAGCCAGGCATTTCTTTTTAACCCGTATTTTACCATATCTGCAAAAATTCTCCTATGCTCTTCATATTGATAGGTGGATAGGGCTCCTTCCTCATCACCAATTTTCATTTTGTTTTGTTTTGTAACCTCTTCCAACACCTAATTGATTATCCACTTGAAAAATGTCAATAGCCTCTTAAGTTATTTCCTCCTGCCTTATCCTTGTACCCTCCTGCTTTCTGCACATCTGTTACCCATGCCACCTTCTGTTCAGAATCCGGAAACCACCACTTTGATTTTCTTGTTCTATGTTCATGGCTCTTCCATTTCATCAGCTGAGATGCACACAATTGGGAGAACCTCAGGGATTTTATTTCTGGTAAGATTGGTGAAGAGTTTTAATTCTTTTCAGATCAGCTTTGCAGCAAGTCTGCCTTCTATTACTGTGTGACTTAGAAAAATCACAACTTCTTTGAGCCTAGTTTTTGTTGGCATTTGTTTCTATAGAATGGAGGAATGATGCTTTAATAACCAAAGCTTAATTTTTGTGTTTATTTCAGATAATGGCTCTGTCTGCTTTGCATAATACTTAATAAGTGATAGTGTCCTTCCTTTCCTTCTTTTGGCTTCTTTCAACCCTCTTAAAAGTCTTGCGAGGTACCTTACCTGAGGCCATACAGCACGTTAGTGGCAGAGTTGAGTTGGAGCTGGACCGACTATACCCTTAACTGATAGGCTCTAGATTGAACTGAACACACATTTACATTAATGTGTAGAAAATTCTTTGAAAGGGAAAATTCAGGGTCTGGGATTCCACAAACAAAGCAGTTATGGTTTGGGGTGGGAGCCGGGACAGGAGAAGCTTCTCAAGGGAAGGGACACTGGATCTTAAGTCTTTTTGCCTGTCCTCAGAAGGAAAGATGTATACAGGGCATGACACCAGAGAGAATGGTACAGATGAAAACTGCAAGAGGCCTTATATCTGTTCCTCAAACAGGCCAGGCCAGCTCCTGCCTTTGCCCCTTTGTGCTGATGTTTCCTCTGCCTGAAAAACTTTTCCCTCAGATCTCTGCTTATCTTGCTGCCCCAAATCCCTTCAAGTCTTTGCTTAAAAGTGAGACTTTCCCTGACCATCCCATCTGATCCTGAACCTGAATCACCTTCCCATCCCTCTTACCCCTGCTCTTCTTTTCATTTTTTCTCACAGCATGTATTACTTTCTAGTCTAATATGTAATTTACTTATGTGTTACATATATTCTGGGTCTTTCCAGCTAACGTATAAGCACCGCAAAGGCAGTCATTTTGGTCCATTTTATTCACTGACGTAATCCCAGCACCTAAAAGAGCGCCTGGTACATAGTAGGTGCCCGATAAATATTTGTTGATTAAATGAACAAATGAAGCTTTTGATTTTAGGTGTACTGCATGAGGTGAAAGAAAGCACAATAAATATGAAGGGTCTTATAAGTTATGACTTTGGGTTTTATCAGATGTAATTGAATTGATTTGATTGAATTGAATTGATTCTCAGATTTGAAAGATCCCTTTTGCTGCCACATGGGGATGATCTAAATGGTAAAAAAGAAAGTCCAGTATCTTGAAAGGGAGTCTTAGCAGCACATAAACCTACTGCTGTAGTCTAAGTGAGATATGATAGTGACCTATAGCCAGATACTGATCTTACTGACAGCATAAGGGACCCCGACTAGAGAAGAACTGGGGAAATTGAAGGGATAAACCCCAGATGAGAGGAGATGATGCATTCAGTTTTGGACATGGGGAGTTACAGAGGCCTTTGAAAAGGAGAGGAGATGGGGTGGGTGACTCTGGATCTTACAAAAAAAGTCTGGGCTTCAGTTATGTTCAGTTGGTTCCTTTTTGGCACTAAAATAGAGCATTGTCATGTTAAAATAGATGTTCTTACCAGATTATTACAGTGCCCTTTTCCAGGTGTGCTCCGGGGTAGATTCTAGGGGTGCTCACGGCTGTGGCGGCTGGTCCTGATAGACAGTGGCTGCATTTCATGTGTCTCTTAGAGAGTTAATTGGGTGGTGGCAGAAGGTAATCATCCCGTACAAAGGCTGGGCGAGGTGCGACTGGCGCACTGTGATTAGCAAGGAGGAGGGACAGAATGAATGCTGAGCAGACTTCATCAGAGGGGAGATCAGTGAACTCGCCCTGATTGTGTCATGAGCGCCTACTTGTGCAGCCCATGCCCAGGGACTAGTTGGACTCCTGCTTTTACTGCATCGACGAGCAGCCACGTGGTACCTGGGTCTGTGCTGACCACTGGGTGGGGCAGGCAGCCACCTTGAAATGTCACCCCATGACCAGACAGATGATACTTCTGTTGATTTCCAGAGAAATGCAGAGGGAGCCAGGCTGTCTGGGAAGTGAGCTGGAAGATACTTTGAGGTGCATAATAATGGGGAGAAAAGATAGATTTCTGGAAGTAGATATGGGGTGGTTCTGCATTTTCCTTCACCTCTCTCTTATGCAATTCAGATGTCCACCACCTTGGTGATGGGGCAAAGAAATCAAGGGCCTTTCCCTTGGCTTGTTTGGCATTCTCTTACCATCTTTATAGCCTTGGGATAGTTACTCAAATCTCTGAACCTCAGCTGCCTTTCACAACAAGGGGTAATAATACAGAGAGTACTGTTCCGAGGGCAACATGAGGTGACCTGTGTACAGGTATATAGCACAGTCCCTGGTACAGAGTGAATACTTTACAAATGTTAGCTGCTGTTATTACTAATAAACTAATTTTATCATCATCAAAATAAAGGCAGCTATCTAGACACAATAGTCAGGATGTGAGGTCCTTGATATTAGTACTGTATGAGTTTGAAACTTTAAAGTCTGAAATAACCTCAGGCAGGATGGGAGAGAGCCTGGGAGGAGAGATCAGGCTTTCTACCCTAACTGGAAGGAGCTGGCTGGCAGTGTGTGAGTGGGAAGAGCACAGGCTTTTGGAGTGAGAGAGAGACCTGAGTTAGATGCCTGGCTCTTCCCTGGCCATTTACACTTCAGTGTCTGTCTCAATGGGAATAATGTATCAGACGCAAAATGTGTAATTCACCTAGCACTTTGCAGGTATTTGCAGTTCTGAGATACACGGTTTTTCACATTTTACAGTTTCTGAAATTGAGATGTGACTTACAAAAAACAACTTGGCACATGGTCTTTTTCTCCTGGAAAATGTTTTCATAGATCCTACAATTGGTGACCTCTTAAAATGCAGAAAATATGGTACTATTATTTCTATTAGTATCATTTCTCTACCTTTTTCTGTTGTCTTTGAGTGGTAGAGCTGGGATGGAAAATGGGTAGAGCTGTAGACTGGAGAAAGGCGGAATTGAGAGGCTGATTATAATCAGTAAAAGAAGAGGATTTTAACAGGCCGCCCCTTGATTACCTTTTATTGTGTGAACAGAGAGTTCTGGGACATCTGTGCCATTGCTATTTTTGGTAAACATCGCACTGGCATCTTACACATTGGAATAGCTACCATCTCCTCTCCTGCCCTCCCATTGTTGAGACCAACTGCTGTTTCTTGGAAGCAAGTCTTTATGGGTTTAAGGGCATGGAGAGAGGGAAGGTCAGGGGATGTTGAATCATGGTACAAACATTTTGGATTCCTTTAACAATTTCAGGAAGAAATATTGAAAGGCTCCATAACATTAAATCTAAAACTATGAGAAGCTGTCTTGCCCAGAAGTCTCTTCTCATTTATTTAGACAGTCAATAGATATTTATTAAAGACCTACTTGGTATCAGATGTCCATGTGCAAGTTGTATTCCCTGAAGCTCATCCTGCTAGAAATTTATGTGACTAGCTTACCATTCTTTAAAAAAGAAAAAGAAATCAGATCCTTTTGGGAACATTTTAGGGTTTCTTGCCATTGATGTGGATTATTTAGTTGGATTGCTTTTCTTCTGTTTAGCATATATCAGTCACCTTGAATTAAGAAGATTTTGACTTTGAGTTTTTAGGTGGACAGAGTTGTCCCAGATGACTCTGTGCATGAGTAGGGTGTGGGCACTGGTTGAGACCAAATAAAGGCCCTAGGGAGTTGGTGATGCATAGTGAAAGTCAGGTCCAGAACAAGTAGTGAGGGGAGGGAAGAAACAAATGTTAAATGAATTTGTGATGGCAATACCCATCTCTAAAGTCAAGTGCTCAGAAAGGAAGCTTTTTATTTCTTTTTTTTTTCTTTTTCCTTTTTGCTCTGCAAGTGTCTTGGCCAAAGCGACTTGCATTATAGTTAGCTGTCCTCCTAGTCTGCATTAGCAACATGCCACACTGGATTAAATAGGCATGTGAGAGCTAAGCTGTAACCTGTGATCATTTATACCTTTGTCCTTTGAGCAGTAATGCTGAGTGGCTGCATGGAAGTTGGCTTCCAGTATCAGAGTTGCCTGTGGGTCTTTTCAAATTGCACTGATCCAAGAACCATTCCCATCCCCCAGCAATGGCCTTGACACAACTACCAACTTGAAATTCTGATGAGTCCCCTTTTGAGAATCATGCTTTAGGGCAGGGTTTCTCAGTCTTGGCACTATTGACATTTAGAGCTGGATAATTCTTTGCTGTGGGACACTGTCCTATGTAATGTAGGATGTTTATCCAGATGCCAGTAGCAGCAGCACCACCACCACCCCCAGTTGCAACAACCAGAAAATACCTCTGGACATTGTCAGATGTCCCCTGATGGAGCAGTGGAAAGGGAATCTTTCTCAGTTGAGAACCACTTTTTAGTGGCCTATGTTATTGATGAGAACATAGGAGATCAGTCAGGAATGTGTGGTGCCGCTCCTGAAGGTAATTGTTTTAGGTGATTGATAATGATTGGCCCCACAGAAGAAGTGAGAAATGAACTTTCCTGTTTATAATTTAGAGATCCCACACCACGCCCTCATGCTCTTTGGGTGAATTTCCAAAATAGCCATATAAAAGCTCCTATTGGATATGCTTCAGACTTTTTTTCCCTTCTTATTTACTCTTGAACTATGAATTTTCTCTTC
The DNA here is from genome assembly GCA_004026745.1 of Myrmecophaga tridactyla. Taxonomy (NCBI): domain Eukaryota; kingdom Metazoa; phylum Chordata; class Mammalia; order Pilosa; family Myrmecophagidae; genus Myrmecophaga; species Myrmecophaga tridactyla. Next base: position 4,984 of record PVIY010027215.1, on the reverse strand, counting down.
TGCTAGGACTGCAGATACTTGAGCAGCTACAAATGAATTTCCTCTTTCAGAAGATAAATAAACGCATTCATTCCCCTGTACCTGGAAGGATACATGATACTGAGGGAGAGTGTGATTGAATTAACAGGACTCAAAAGCGTTCCTATCCACAAAAGGCTGTGCATTCAGTTAAGACCGAATGTATTTATGATCTTCCTTGTGCATTACAAGAGGGGCCCACTTGCTCCTTATCTACATACTCCTGGAGACAGGACGTCAGTGTGTGTCATTCTGTGACTATCACAAGGACCCAGATGTTTTTTCCTCCTAAATGCACAGATTATTAGCGGCATCTAATATATGACAAGGACGGACGTGCCTGTCAAGGAAGACAAATACATTGGTCTCCTCTCCACCCAGTTTACTGGGCTTGCCCATCTGGCCGAGTGCAGTGGACCGAGCAGTGTATGCAGATCCCTTACTGAGACGGATAGACGGACATTTAAAGAAATGCTGTCAACCAGTGTGGGTTTGGGTGAAATCACCAGCTTCCCTGTTAAAATACTTTCCTGTACAGTTTTTTTCTTCATTAACAATTGTCTTTATCAGAAAAGAGATCTCTGTTTTCTCCTTTTTTGTTTGCCTTTGATGGGTCTTAAGGAGAAAGAAGACATGGCAATTTTGGGCTTCTCTTCTTTACTGCTTAGATACCAAAAGAGATCTCATGTCATATCCCTTGATAGCATAGCTTCCTATAAGATAAAAAAAGAAGATTCTCCAAATCCAGCCAATAATCCTCTTTTTAAAATTTGTTCTGAAAATGATGTAATACTAGGATATAAAAAAAAAAAAAGACCAAGGAAGACAGACCTTGAGGGGGATGCCTTACATTGGGTGGTGGCAAAGGAGATCGGCAAGGAAGGAACACGCGTTTTTTCTTTCTTTTCTTAAAAAAAAAACAACTTTATTTTGGAACAGTTTTAAATTTATAGAAAAATTGTGAAGATTGGAGAGATTTCCCAAATATTCCACACACAGTTTCCCAAATTGCTAACATCTTACACTAGCTTGGTACATTTTTTACACAATTTACTTTTGCAAGATGCCTAGTGTAGTCCAGTTACCATGACTCCTGCTAGGTGCTCTGCATACTTTTATCCTACAACAATCCCCACAATTGCATCCTCCAATCCCCATTATATAAGAGAGAAAACCAGGGTTTCCAAAGGTTAAATAATTTATCCATAATCATGTAACCTGTAAGTGACAGAGCCAAGTTTACAACCCATCTCTTTCATTTGTTCATTTATTCCACAGGTTTTTAGGCACTGTTCCTTGTCAGTCTGTAGTTCAGTACCGAGTTTATAAGGATGAATAAGATAGTACACTTGCTTTCCGAGAACTCAAATTCCCATTAGAATTCAATAACAAAAAATAATAATAAAGGACTGTTGTGAGAGATAGGGAGGAATGTACCAGGCTTAGTGAGGCCACTGTGGGGAGAGTGATCAATTCTGCCAATAGACCAGGAAAGACATCACCCACACATAAGTAGATTGATATTGTGCATTGGTTAGAGGTCTCCACATCAGGGAGGGGAACAGGTCATGGCAGGCAGGGAGACAAAATGGGGCAAAGGTACAAAGACATGGAGCAGCAGAGAATGTTCCCTGAACCTCAGGTAGTTCCCTATAGCCAGAATATTTACTGTAAATAATTGGATGTGAAATTGTATCGAGAAGTAGTCAGGTGCTAGAGCATGGAAGGTTTGGCAGGCCGTGCCATGCCATGGAGTTTGGTTTTTTCCAGAAGACAGTGAGAACTCATCAGCAGTATCTAAGGAAAAGAGTGACCTAGCCAGACCAGTCATACCTCGGTAGATGAAGACAATTGGAGGGAACCAACAATTGACAGAGTCCAATTAAGAATCTGTGACAGTAATTCTGTAAGAGGTGCCTATTTGCTGTTGGATGCACCGACAGAATTGAGTGTTATTTAAGGATTAGACACAGGTGTCCACATGAGATGCAGTACAAGAGAGAAGGATTTGTAGATTATTCCAGTTTCCCAGTTTAGAAGATTAGGTTGGAAGTGGAAGCACAGATTTAGAGTGAAAGTGAAATAATGATTTCGGATCTTCTGTCTCTGAGATTTTGTTGTGGTGGTCGTTTTGGATGTTTAGCTATAGCAGATGCCCCGTCTTAGGACATGACATATGTACTCCCCTGTGGCAGTCATGTTGTTTCACCTGCTCAACTTCGATTTCCCCTTTCCACTAATATCAGCATAATGCCTCTTTTCCTTTTATAAGCCATGCCTTGCCTATTTCAGTCAGTAAGGTGTGTATGTTGGTGGAGAAGGAAAGAAGCACTGATCCCATCCTGGCTGCAGGAATGAGGATGTGGCCCAGTTCTGGCCAGCAGCAGGATGGCAGACATCACCCTGGACATACTGATTGGTTTAGGGGAATGTGTGGCCCCATCTAAGCCAGTCACAACGAATGAACACAGCTAATGGTCAGGGATTTTTGCAGTAAGATGTACGTAATAGGAAACCATTTTAACCATTTCTAAGTGTGCAGTTCAGTGACATTAAGTATGTTGACAATATTACATAACTTTCACCATTTCCAGAATATTTCATTATCCCAAACAGAAATTCTATCCCCATTAAATGATAACTCCCCATCTCCCTACCTGCAGCCAAACTGCTGATAACCACTATTCTACCATCCTTATGAATTTGACTATTCTAAATAGCTCATATATAAAGAATCATACAATATCAGTCCTTTTGTGTATCTTATTTCAGGGCTCATCCATGTTGTACCAGATATCAGAACTTCATTGCTTGTTGTGGGTAACACTCCATGATATGTCTAAACCAACCATATTTTGTTCATCCATTCATCTGTCAGTGGACTCTGAAGTTGTTTCATCTTTTGGTTATTGTGTATAATGATGCTATGAACATTGGTGTCAAAGTATCTATTTTCTGGGATATAAGTTCTTGCTTCCAATTCTTTGGGGTATAATCTTAGGAGTGAATTTCTGGGCAACGTGGTAATTCTATATTTAACTTAACTTGAGGGAGCTAGTCAAGGGTGTTTTCTGGAACTACTGAGAAAGAGATTCTTGTTCCACTGCAGTTATTAAACTATGAGGCAGTGAGGCTGGGACAACCATCAGTTATTTTCCCACTGCCTCAGAGGTTCCCTAAGACCACCTCCTGGTTCAGTGGTTTGCTTGGGACTCAAAGGACTTAGCATTTACTCATATTCACAGCCATAATTTATAATAGCAAAAGGATACAAAGCAAAATCAGCAAAGTGAAAATTGATGTCCACCATGTGTGAAGTCCAGGGGAAATCAAGCGCAAACATCAGGGTCTCCTCCAGCAAGGAGTTGTGACAGCGAGTGTGGGCTGTTTTCTGCCAGGGATTATCATTAGAGGCTGGTTATATGGACACCCACTACCCAGCACATACCAGAATTCCAGACTTGCAGAAGGAAAGCAGGTGTTCAGCATAAACCACATCGTTTGCACAAACATCTAGGCATAGTGAGCCATTCTTATTAGTGATGGTGGGGACCCTCCTGAAATCCACGTTCCCAGGTGCCAGCCAAGGGACAGCCTTGAAGCAGGGCTTTCTGAGGATAACAGTCTCCAGCCAGCTCTGTTAACTCTTTTCTGCACAGCCACTTTGTCTGAGAGTGAAAGCAGACCTGAGGGGTTGACAAGAGAGACAGTTTATATTGTGTGGTAGCTCCTAGTTCCAGCCATGCCTGAAGCAGAACTTTTTTCTTCTTAAGTCAGTTCATCTTTCTGCATTTGGACTCTTAAGAAGTACACTGGCTAATAGCACCAGTTCTAAATAAAGTGTTCTCTTTTAACTTCTTTTCCACTCATACCCATTACCATTTCTCTTCTCAAACAGACACTGTCCTCCTCAGTGGCAGACTTTACCCTCGGTGCCCAGCACTGTGCCAAGCTTTTAATAGACACACAGTTAATTTTTGATTTATGAATGATTTTTCTTTAGCATTTTAGAGGATTATTCTGCTTAGATGGAGAATATAGATTTTGGAAACTAGTTATCTCCAAATGTGGCCTAAATTAAAATTTTGACCTAGTTGAGTATCTTCTTGATTTTTTTTTTCACAAATTAGTCTTTACAAGAAATTGGCCACTGCTCTTGGTGAATAGTGCCTCCTACTTGCACCCTCTGTCCTGTGCTTTCTTCTTTGTTTAGTTTAATTAATTGTGTCATCATTCAAACAAATTAGGTGTGTGCCTTACTGGGAGATCAATTAAAAAGTAAATCAGTGTTTGTCAGAGTGGAAAAGGACATGTTGAAAGATAAATTTTCTTTCCAGACTTTTTTGTCTGGATGAATACAGTAGACAACAAAGGAAGTTTTGTAGTGGCTTTACTGATGTACACACTGAGAAAATGAGAACTAGGAGGAATCTTAGAACTCATGCTCTATCTCAATGCTTTTGTATTGCAAAGGTGAAGAGAGGTCCAGAGGGTCTTTGACTTATGTGGCTTAATTTCAGGAGGACTTAACTGGAATGCAGATTTCTGTTTCATCATTCCTAGCCTTAGGAAGTCATTCTACCTTTCTGCTCCAAAGGGCCAGTATCTGTTCAACAGCTATATATTCAATAACTATTGAAACTGTTGAAAGAATAAATGAATCTGTAAAATAAATGGGTTTAACTAGGTTTAACTCGTTGATCTCAAGTGTCCCTTTCAATACTATGAATCTTATACAAATCTGCACTGTCAGAGGCCAAGCCTGAACCCTATGAACTAGAATTATCTTTGATGTATCTCTTGCCTCTGTATCCTTCATTCATCAGCAGTGAATCTGATTGTCTCTGCCTTCAAACTGTATCCCAACCCAAGGCTAGTAGAGGGTAAGCATTCACTTGTTGAATAAAGACACTTAGGTGTTCAGCCTCCATGACTCTTTGGAATCTATAACACTATTGTTTTTTAC
>PVIY010027214.1:0-34425 GCA_004026745.1 Myrmecophaga tridactyla | reverse complement strand
TCATTGATTTTCTTGCATTGAACCACCATTGCATACCTGGAATAAAACTCAGTCATGGTGTATAATTCTTTTAATGTGCTGTTACATTCTATTTGCAGATATTTTGTTGAGGATTTTTGCATTTATATTCATTAGAAAGATTCATTTGAAGTTTTCTTTTCTTGTAGTATCTATATGTGGCTTTGGTATTAGAGTAATGTTGACTTCATAGAATGAGGTAGGTAGTGTTGCCTATTCTTTAATTTTTTGGAAGAGTTTGAACAGGGTTGGTACTAATCTTCTTGTAATGTTTGGTAATACTCACCTGTGAAGCCATCCAGTCCTGGCCTTTTTTTTTTTTTTAACATGGGCAGGCACCGGGAATCAAACCTGGGTCCTCGGGCATGGCAGGCAAGCATTCTTACCTGCTGAGCCACCGTGGCCCGCCCTCTGGCCTTTTTTTTGTTGGTAGATTTATGATAACTGATTTAATCTCTTTATTTGTGATTGATTTGTTGGGGTCTTCTATTTCTTCTTGAGTCAGTGTAGGTTGTTTGTGTGTTTGCAGGAAGTTGTCCTCAGAGTTTTCTAGCTTGTTGGCATGCAGTTGTTCATAGTAACCACTCGTGCTCTTTTTTTATTTCTTTGGGTTCTGTGATAATGTCTCCTTTGTCATTTCTGATTTTATTTATTTGCAGCTTCTCTCTTTTTGTCTTTGTCAGTCTAACTAATGGTTTGCTGATTTTATTGGTCTTCTTAAAGAACCAACTTTTGGTATTATTGATTCTCTCTATTGTTTTCTAATTCTCCATTTCATTAATTTCTACTCTAATTTTGTTATTTCTTTCCTTCTCCTTGTTTTGAGATTAGTTTGCTGTTCTTTCTCCAGTTTCTTCAGTTGTTCAGTTATGTCGTTTATTTTAATTATTTCCTCCTTTTTAATGTAGGTGTTTCAGGCTATAAATTTCCCTCTCTGCTCTACCTTCGCTGCATCCCACATGTTCTGATACATTATATTCTCATTTTCATTTGTCTTGAGATATTTACTGATTTCTCTTGCAATTTCTTCTTTTACCCACGGATTGTTTTAGAGTGTTTTGTTTAACCTCCATATATTTGTATATCTTCTGGTACTCTTGTTACTGATTTCCAGCTTCATTCCATTATGATCAGAGAAAGTACTTCGTATAATTTCAATCTCTTAAAATTTATTAAGACCTGTTTTGTGCCCTTGAGAATGTCCTATGAGTACTTAGGAAAAATTTGTATCCTGCTGTTTTGGGATGCACCGTTCTCTCTCTGTATATATGTATAAGAAGGTCTATTCATTTATCATATTTTTTAGGTTCTCTGTTTCTTTATTGATCCTCCATTTAGTTGTTCTATCTACTGGAGAAAGTGGTGTGTTAAAGTCTCCTACTATTTTCATAAAGTCTTCTTTTTTCCCCTCAGTTTTACCAGTGTTTGCCTCATGTACCTTTGAATACCTTGATTAGGAGTGTAGATATTCATGATTACTATTTCTTCTTGTTGAATTGCCACTTTCATTACTGTAGTGTCCTTCTTTATCTCTAGTGACATTTTTGCATTTAAAGTCAATTCTGTCTGTAATTTGTATAGCTACCCCAGTTTCCTTTTGGTTGCTCTTGCACGGAATATATTTTTCCATCCTTTCACTTTCAGCCTATTTGCATCTTTGAGTCTAAAATGAGTCTCTTTTAAACAGCATATAGTAGGATCATATTTTGTATTCCATTCTGCCAATCTGTTTGTTCATTGTGGATAAGCTCCCTCTCATTTTTGAAGGACAGTTTTGCCAGATAAAAAAATTTCTGGCTGGGATTCTACTCTGTCAGTACCTTAAAGACATCATATCACTACCTTCTCATCTCCATGGCTTCTGATGAGAAATCAGAACTTAATCTTGTTGAGGATCCCTCGTTTGTGACAAATCACTTTTCTCTTGCTGCTTTCAGAATTCCTTCTTTAACTTTGTCATTTGACATTCTGATTAGTATGTGTTTCTTAATCAATCTATTAGGATTATTCTGTTTCGGGTATGTTGAACTTCTTGGATATAAACACTTATGCCCTTCATAAGAATTGGGAGAGTTCAGGCTATTATTTCCTTGAATATTCTTTCTACCCCTTTTCCCTTCTCTTCTCCTTCTGAGAAAACCATGACATGTATGTTTTACCTCCAGGGTAATGTTTTATTCCCTTTATTCCTTCTCTGGGAATCTTGTTATATTCCATTTGTTTTTATACAGAATTTTCTCCTCAGCTGCTATGATTTCTTTAAATTCCCTTCCTCATTTAGTGTCCCCTTTTCCTTATACTTTTCAATTCTGGGACCCATTCTATCTATCCTATCTTATAGCAGTTCAGACCCCCACCTTTTTTTTCCTCTATATCTTTTCAGCAGGTATCTTGTTGGGAGCCAGATCAAGTCAGTTCAGCAAGGTGGGTCAATCCAGAGAAGTCTGTTTTGCATTTGGGATGTCCAGCCTACAGAAACTGAATTGAATGTATGCAAACTCTTGCTGGCAGTTCTGCTACAGTCTTCCTCCACCCCTCACCCCTCACCCCTCATGCCATGGTGGCCCTTTTGTATGGAACACAAGGAACTGCCCAGTGTCTTGGGTTCTGCCCCCAGGCCCTGTGGACTTGGGTCCCTAAGTCTGGTTATGGGTGTGTTTCTAACTTGCTGCTGTGAGTAGCTCTATAGTTTACATTCACTGCTGGAGGGACTTGGGGCTGTGCTGCCTCTGTGTGACTCCTAAGCTGTATGCCACTGAGTGTGAAAGAGGCCAATATGGACTGGAGGGTCTGGGACCCAAATTTACGACCTGTTTTTAGGGAGTATTTTTCTTTTTCTATGATTCAGCATTTTTGGAATCCTTGTTCAGTCTCTTATCATCCTCCAAAGCTCTAAACAAGTGAGATTTGTCCTTTTATTAGTTGATACGGTGGGGTGGTTTTTCCAGGTGAGGTCTTAGGTCATCCTGTCGATTGATGTCACCTCTGTAACAGCTGACTTTTTAAACAATGGAGTTTAATTCTGTGATACCCAGCCTTTCGTTTCCTGCATACCCCAAAGCCTAAGTTTACATGGAAAAATGGGGGAGGGAGAGTAAGGGAGAAGTTATGTGGAAGAGAGAAGGGTACAGGAAAGAGAGTACAAGAGGATGAGAGATAGAGAAAGAAAGAGAGGAAAAGACAGCATTTGATGTTCCTGCTTCTTCCCTGTTTCTAATCAGTCATTCCCTGTTGAGCAGAACCAGATCCAAATTCATAGGTCTTCTATTGTTTTTTTCTCTCTTATATAACTTCTTATTAAGAAGACACTGCAAATTCACACTTCTTTGTTTTTAGCAGAATAAAACTCCCACAAAGAATTTAGATGCTTAGGGTTTCCGCCACCCATTATTGCTGTAGGATGTCTTATCATCTGTTTTTCAATTTCAATAAGAAAAGCGTCATTTGTTTCTTATTGGTCAGACAACCTACAGTATAATTGCTTCTATTACCTGATCCAATTATCCTGAGCCATCTCTCTTTATTGTGTTTCTGCCATCAGACCTTAGTCCCATGCACGAATTTTATGTGAAATGCTTTCCCATGGGGATGTTAAGATAGAACATAATTTTCCCTTTAGAAAATATTATTATTTATATGTGCCCATTGCTAAAGAAGCCCTTTATAATTTGGGGGGGCTTGTGATATATCTGTTTTTATTAGCTTCAGTATAACTCTCAGCATTAGACATTAATGTCTTCTTCTCATAAATGAGGAAAAGTTCAGAGAGTAAAAATTACCCAAGCTGAGGTTCAAACTCATAGCTCCCAAATAGATGGATTACCATTTTAGTCTTCTGTTCTTTAAGAGAGAGTCTGACAAATGCAACAACCATTCTTGGCAATTTCCATGAATGAATATGTGAGTATTTCTTTAGATTTCTACTTTGAACACATAATAGATGGGTCCAAGGTATCTTATGTTCAGGATTTCATATTTATTCTCAGAGTCACACCGAACCATATAACTCTTCATCTATGAAAATTCTCATTTAAACTCCAGGTGTGTACTATATATTTCTTCTGTGAAGTCAAACAAGGTTGTTGTTGGAGTTAATCAACTTTAAATATTTTAAATGAGCCTGTGTGCGTTAAGAATTTGGGGTGACAAGGAAATTTTCATGTAAAGTAAATAATTTTCTATAACCTTTTACATGAGACTGAAACATTTTTCTCTCCTGTAGTCAGCATCAAAGAATTTCACTGTCTCAGAAAATAGTCTGAAAGTCAGTTGTGCTTTCTCTAACTCCAAAATCTGTTGTGTTACTGGCAGCTCACTGAGTTTAGATATAATCGCTAATATTCACTAAAGAAATATTAAATTGGCATGGAGTGCAAGGCTCTTTGACAGTACAATAAATGAAGAAGATTATAAATATTTGTGGTTCCATCAAGAAAAACTGAATTTAGATCCCTAAGTTAAATCCACTAAAAGGACCAAATGCACTGTCAGTGCTCATTCAAAGTGACCATATCAAATATGGCAATACCTGAGTTCAAAAACAACATGCTATTTGAGAATGGTTCTCTTTTCATGCATCATATTGATTGTTTATTTGTTTTGTTTTGTTTTGTTTGTTTTTTTGTTTTTTCTGCATGGGCAGGCACCGGGAATTGAACCTGGGTCTCCGGCACGGCAGGCGAGAACTCTACCTGCTGAGGCACAGTGGTCCACCCATACTGATTGTTAAACCTCTTGTCCTATATATAAATAGACAAATAGACAGTTGGAATTCCAAATTGCAAATTCCAATGAAGAAAAAGACAAAGGGGAACAATGAGAATGTATCTAGCTTGAATAGTTTCTTTAAAAATATGACGTAAATATTATCTGCCATCATATCAGATGTGATGGGAGCTACTGTAAGCAGTGAGTAGGAGCTTAACTTAAAATGTGACCCGCCTTAATCCTCTTCTTGGCATCCTTTAAAGAGAATGAAATTCAGGTAAGGACAGAGAAAGCAACGGGAGCAAAAAGCTGAAATCAATGAAACCCCAAAGAGAAGGGAGAAGCCAGCTGATGCCTCCTGTGTGTTGACAGGGGAACCAAGTCTTTATGTTCTCTTAGCTAGTCATTGAAGTTCATGGTGGTTTTGAGAACCCCTGACATAAATAGTAAAAGTATTCTGCTGTTACCATACTGCAGAGTACTGACCCATTGCTTTTGGTTTCCTTACACTTTGCCCACCCTTTTGAAAAGGGTCCCTTTATTAAGCACTCCCCAAGTAATCCAGTTTGAGTGTACTATCATTTTTCTCCTGAGACTCAGATTGAGTCACCCAGTAATCACAAATATTTCACAGAAATATATTGATGGTTATTTGATCAGTTAATTCATTTCTGTATATGACTTTTCAAAATGTTTTAGCAAAAGTAGTAATGATGTTAAAAATAAATTAACACATCATCCTTTACTTTTGACATCTTATGTATTGAGAAATTCTGATAAGGTTATGTTTCTCTAAATGGGTAGAGGATTATTGCATTTTATTAACCCAGAAGGGATAAATGAACTAGTTGTTGATTGTCCTTAAAAATAGTTAAGACGTTGTTTTTCTCCTTTACCTTTGTATATTTTCGGAAAAAACTCAATCTCTAAAATATGGATTCTAAGAAAAATTTATATTGATAGGAGACAATGTTTTTATGGCATATAGTTTTATTATACCAAATATCACTAAAATGTGAGGTAAATGTTCTTATGTACCTGGTGGAAGCAATCATATTACATCTCAAAACATCTCTAACAGTTGTCTGTGTATTGTCATAGTATGTTCAAACTGTGTCTGTTAATATTTACACTGTTTAACCTCCATAGCTACTTGTATCACCAAATATTATTCTTTCTTTTACACTGTACTGTGTGAGGGAAGATGAGCCATTGTGCTTAATGGAATGGAAAACGTCTTCTTAAAAAGCCCAAAATTATGTTCCCTAAATTTCAAGTTTCAATGGAACATATTTATGTCAACTTTTAGATTAATTAAGTAAAAATCAAGTATCATGTAAACTTGGAAAGTTTCTCAAGGAAAGGCAAAGAAAGACATATTTAATATAATACTTTGTGTTTTTTCTCCTCCAGCTGCATGGATGTCAGTTGCCTTGACCTACAAATTTGTTTTATGCTCAGAGATAAAATACCTTGTTTTAGAGGACTCATGGTGCATGCCTTTTGTTTACTAATGTCTTGGTGAACCACATGATTTCTTGATAAAGTAATTCTGAATCAGAAAAACTTCTTTGCTGGCTATCTCCTTTCAGTTTATTTGTGTGCTTATTGATTGTCTTTGCTAATAAATGCTCTCTCCATTGCAAACTAGCTCCATCCCAGCAACCTCCACCCAGAGGACAAGTTCAAAGTTCTTCTATCAACCTCTCCTGGAATCCACCTGATTCTCCAAATGCCCACTGGCTTGCTTACAGTTTATTCAGGGATGACTTTGAAATCTATGCAACTGAAGATCAATACCCATTCAGTGAGTTTAAGGGTTTGGGAATGGAAAATTATAATTCTGAGAATTGATACATTAGTTAGGTTACTTGACTTTGAGGATAAATGTTGTTGTGCTTTCCTCTGTCTAGCATGAAGTATTGTGTGTGATGAGAGAATTCACGTTTCACTAGTAATCAAAGAAATGCAGTAAAAGTGAGGTATCATTTAATGCTTATCAAATTCCCAAAGATTAAAGAAATATATCTTATTCAGTGTTGATGTGAGGATGTGGGGAAGGGGGAGCTTCCACACACTGCTGGGGTTTGTATGTGGGTTAATTGGAACAACACTTTATGGGGGATAACTTGTTAAAAATGTATGAAAATCTTTACATTTTTGTCTACCATTTGACCTAGCAAGTCTACTTTAGAGATTTTATTATCGAATATTTTTATTATAATAGATTTAAAATGTGAAATTCCCAGACTTAAAAACTGACTTTTTAAAACCTGAGTCAAATAATGTAATTTTATGCAAATAGTACTATTTTCACAGGGGTAGAACACACAATATGAACTTAAAATGAAAGAGGAAGGAAAGGATATAAACTAAGCATGAAGACTATCTTTGCATCTCTAACTTTTGTGAAAATTTTAAAGGTGCTTATGGAAATGTCTTAAATATGTTTACATGGATGTTTTCAATTTCTCTAAAGATCCAATGAGATATAGAAATTTTTTCATTCTTACCTTCCTCTGAATTTTACTTTTAGTCATATTTAGTTGCAAGCCTGTTTAAGGAACATTAGAACAAAGATACCAAAACAAGTTTTCTTTTGTTCTGGTTAATATTTAATATTTCAAAATTCTAGTTCAACATGCATAGTTAGTTAGAACAGAGTATAAAACTATAACAAAATATTGCAGTTACATAACCTTCTTCAAAACAATTGTTTAGGAAGATGTTTTATTTTAACATATCAATTAACTTTAAAATTAATCTTCTGCATAACATACAGTTTTATATAAAGTAAGTTGCATATTGTACCTAGTTCCATATAAATTGCATCTAGCTTTTTAGGTCCATCACTTTCTCTCAACTCTAAATGTCTCTTCAGTATTCTAAACCTTCTTTGAAGTTAATGGAAACTCAACTTCATGATGCAGATTGCAGAGGGAAATGAACATCTGTCCACATCTGCCATGTTGGCAAAGCATACTGAAAACCTGAGCCTAGGATGCTTATTTTCTTCCAAATATCAGCATGATCCAGGTGTCCTGAAACTTTTGTGATAGAGGATGAGAGAGTTGTAAAAATAAAGTGATTTCAAAGATGACAGTACTAATGGTTGAATTATTTCTGAAGTTGTGAATTAGGGTCACCCTATTTTTGATATAGTGTATCTCAATAGCAAAATTAAACTTAAAATTATTATTCTTAAATACAGAGGTTTTTTTTTTTTTTTTTACTTTCCATAGTAAAAACACTATGATCTATTTTATAAAACAATATATGCGAATATAACACTCTGGCTCTTTTTCACGATTGAGCTAATATAAAGTCCAAATCACAGTTTCTTATACAAAAGGGGTATTTATTCACTAAACAGACATTTATATAATGTTATTAAACAAGGTATTATTTCCTAAAACCTTATCTTTTCATAAAAATGCCACTTCTGGCATTTCTTGACAATCCCTATAATTAATGATGTGAAAATTATCTGCTTGATGGCATTTGAACTGTAAGAACAATTGGTTAATATTGTCAGAACTTTGTATCATTCTAATAATACCCTCATGTTTATTACTCTATTTCCAGTGTATGGATAGCATGTGTAATATGAAAAGGAAACACAATTTATATACAGCTGGATGAGCACAAATCTTTGGGTTAAATAAAAGCATTTGGAATTATAGATGGAGAATCATTGAACTTTTCAAAGAAAATTAATAGTGTTGTCTTCCAAGCAACTTTGATCATTTGGTTGAGACCATTATAGAGTTCCTTGTTATAATAAAAACTTTTTACTAGCTGGCCTGGTGTTCTATGGGATTCTCTGGGATGTAGTTTCCAACCTAGGATTGTGATACTCTGGCTTGCCACTATTTGTAAATCTTATCTGTCATTTGCTATTCATATCATGCTAATAATTGGGAACAAATTCTAAAGTGTGTGATTAATTACCCTTTTAAAAATAAGTAAAGGAATATTCAATAGTATTCTTAAATAAAATTTTACTCACTTGCATTCTTAAATATTTTCAGAAGAAGAGAAAGGGGTAAAAGTCAAGTTAGCATTTTGGGAATTTTACGTGATTAGCAACTAATATTAACTCTGCTGTGGCCCCAATCTGAGTTGCCCCTAGAAAGAAATCTTATGTGTCAGAGGTATGAAGAGAAATTTTCTATTTGTAGAAAATAGCACCCATATGTTAGTACTGGGGTTTTAGGGAGTGGTAATTGCTCGTCATGTGCCCATCCAGCCGAGAGAGAAACTGTGACTGTGTTCACCATGTGCCTTCTTGGATGACAGAGAAACCCTGAACTTCATAGGCCTTCTTGAACCAAGGTATCTTTCCCTGGATACCTTTGATTAGGACAATTCTATAGACTTGTTGTAATTGGGATATTATCTCAGCCTTAGAACTGTAAACTTGCAACTTATTAAACTTCCCTTTTTAAAAGCCATTTCATTTCTGGTATATTGCATTCCAGCAGCTAGCAAACTAGAACAATAGTGAACCCTGGGATTTCATTATCTGCTTTTATGATTCATTTGCACCATTATTAGCATTATCAGTTATTATCTCATACTGCGTTAAGGGGACAAAGTAACAAGGGATAAGATAGTTTAGTACTCATAGAGGAACAAACAAAAAATAAAAGGATGGGATGAAAAAGAAAGCAGAAGAGGAGATGACAAGCCACTGTTCTTATAAGGCTTCTTACTATTTTTGATGTCCTTCCCTAGAAAAGCCCATCTAATGTACACAGAAAAATTATTCATTCATCCATTCAGTGAAATTTTATTCAATGCTTACTTCTGATGAGGTGCTATACCAGCCACTAAAACTATGAAGACGGAAAGAACAGTTCTTATAATTGAGAGGGGCATATAGATAAGTAGACCAAAATCACAATAGAGCATATTAAATGCTGAACCAAAAGTAGTTCACCTGGAGTGCTGGGGAAGCACTCAGGTGGGTGATGGGAAGCCACCGCCCTGGGGGTGGCAGTCATGGTGATTTAGAAACATGGAAAGTTTTGCAGTAGGCAGGTGTCATGTGAGCTGAATTGACTGGATATGTAATAGAGGAAAATGATGCTCGTGGAAGAAATTGCTTGTGCAAGGCATAGAGGAATGTGAGAAAATGAAGGGAAATTCAGGAAACTTGAGTAGGTCTGTGTGGCTTTGGTGTCTGGTATACCAGGGGAGACACAAAACTACCATGTGTATCAGCCGAGATCACATGTTTGTGCTGAGTAAGCTATGGATGTTGCCTTGAAAGAACAGAAGTTTGTAAAAAGAGAGCCAAACTTTTAAATTCAGAATTTCAGATGGAGGCAATTCTTATTCTAACCAAGGAAAGCAGCCAGCTTGAGAAAAGTATTCTTTTAACCTAAGTATCAATTTTTTATGAGAGCATTTATGGGTGTTCTATTTATAATCTTGCAAATGCTTTCATTTAGTTCAGACTATAAATTACTTTATATAATATTCCTACCCAATACGTATTCCCATCCTATTTCTATAATCATTCTAATTTCTTATCAGGTAGACTCCTCTTGTAGATTCTTTTCTATTGGGATTATATTACATTTCTCAAATGCCACAAGCCTTCAGTAAGTGCTGAATTTCTTTTAATTATCAGCAGGTTTTATTTCTTTGAAATCCCAGTTTGAGTCTATGCCAGATAGTCTCTTGGGATATTTAGCATGGATATTTATATTTTGCCTTTGAGTTTTAAATTTTGGGCATATTAATAGAATGGTTTCCAGCATTTTTCTAGCCTCCAATGATTGTTCAATTTTTCCAAAGTTTTGAACAGTCTTATATGGAATACAGATAATGCATTTAATTTAATCTAATAAATATTGATTGATATTGCTATTATATGCCAGAAGTATGTGTAGAAGTGACTACTCCCTGGCTGCTACAGATGGAGGAATTTCCTTTATTTTCCACTTGTGAAACGAATACTCTACTCTTAGCAACAGGTATGATGTTTAATTAATATCTTAAGCCAATGTAGGAGCCATTTGAATAATTAATAGAATGAAAGTATTTCAAAACTGTTATCAATATATCACTAATAATCTCATTTGTGAAGGATATTCCTTTTCACAAACAGGCAGAGTGTATTTCATTCATTGATTTTATTGATTGATTCAACAAATATTTATTGCAGTTCTCCTACGTGCTTTGTAATCTGAATACAATCGGAAGTTAGGAGATGTGGGTCCTGTCTTCCTAGGACTGAGACTAGGAGGAAGGAAAGGCAATTCATCAAGCTATTAAAATTAAATGTGTGAAGGGTTGTGCTAAGTATGTATAGGATGCAATAACCTAAACAACTTCATGGCTAGCTTTTTTCTCTACTTCTGGGGAAAACTTAGATCCCATCCACCACATTTAAGCACGCTCAGTACATTTCTTTAAAACTGAATATCAGTTCTCCCCTGTCCAACCTCTTGTGGCTTTTGCACTGCAGGAAAAGTAAGGAATTAGTAGAGAATGAATCCAGATTCCCGATTATTAGTGTTCTCATAAGATAACATTTCCCTTGTTTGATTTCACAATTTAAAAAAATCATTAATACAGGAGATATGAAATAGATATCAATGAGAATAGTTTTCAGTTATTTAATAATAAATAAAAATCCAGAAAGAAATTAATCAACATTTATGGTTATTGTTATTAATGGCTATAAAGAGGACTCTTAACGTGGTTCTTATGAAATGCTCTGTCTAAACAGTAATTTTGTTTTGGGTGTATGTCTTTATAAGTGCATTATATTCAATTAAGAAAGTTTAAAAGAGAACAATTTAAAAGCACTGCAATTCCAGTATCTAGTACAATGACTAATATAATTTTTTGGAACATTTCTTTTAGTGCTTATGCCATTTTATTTTTCATATTAATAATTAAATACACTATTGCCTTATGCATTTTCTCACATTGCCACATGCTCTTCATCACTATTATTTTAAATAATACACTATATCAGAATACTATTAATCTAGTGGGCTGATATTAGAATATTGTAAAGGTAGAGTCCAGTAAAAAGTTCTATTTTAATTTACTTAAAATTATTTCCTATTATAAATGACATGTCAATAATTTTACATGCTTCCTGAGGAAAAGTGTCCCAAGAATTTGGCTAAGGCCCAGGGTCTCATAAAATATATTTTAATGTATGCTTGTGCTAGGTATCAATTTTTTGCCCCTCAGTTCTAAATCTGCTCTTCCTTGTCTGCTCTGTGATTAATGGAGCTGGAACCTGTGAAAGTTTCTCCTTTGAAAGCTGGTGCAATGTTCAGTTTTAGCAGTGAAGGTGCTGGCTGGCTGTTACCGGAAGCAGAGCTTCTCTTTCTGGTCCTGTGTAGCCTTCTCTGCGAACCTCTGAACACGCTAAGGCAGCTGTACACAGCACTGGCCTTGGGCGATTTTCTACTGTGCCACCCTGATGTAGTATGTTCTGCAGCGCAAATCCTTAAGGGCAGACATGGTGGCTCCGCTGAGCTCAGCTGTTGGGCACCTCCCAATAGGCAGCTTCCGCTGGCACCACAAAGGTTGGCTTCCCAGTGTGTCTTGTGGTGCAGTACCTCAGGCACCACACAGGGTCCAGGGAAGCTGCGTCTCAGCCCTTAGGATATGGAGAAGGCTCTTCCAGGTTTGTTCCTTCATTGGGAGCTCTAACTTTGCACTGGGGGAAGTGACTTTTTTCCCTGTCTCTTCTGTTCCTGTATTCTTTAGAGTTCTCTTTTCTCCTTGGTAGGCAAAATGCTGGTATCATCAATAAACCTTTATATTAAAATTTCCCTTGTTCAAATTACTCTGAGATTTCTGTGTCCTGATTGGCTGCTAATATATTACTGATCACATTTACATGCAAAATGATCATTCATTCAGGTGCTGGCTCATTTTGTTTTGTCTTCAATTATTCCCTTCCCTACAACCATGATGACATTGAGGGGAGGGCAGCTGTCCTCTGGCCCTTTGCAGAGGGTCTTTCAGAGGGCATTGGCTCATTTGTGAGATATGGCTGGCCAGACCTCAACCCTTGACATTCTTATGGCATCAACTTCTGATGCATGAAGCTGGGAAACACATATTTATTCTCAGCTCCGTTAGCACCTCATGAACACACCACTATCTTAGCATCTGCTAGGCTCTTGCTATTGCTGCAAAATTTTCTGAGATGTTTTCCTTCTACATTCTTCATCCAATCCTTGGTCCATCCTGAGCCTGAAGGCTTACCCTGTCCCAGCCACAGAGGCCCTCAGGATGGCGGTGTCCTCACCATTCAGGAACCAAGACACCCAGCACATTAAAATCAGATTTGTAATGCCTGACTATTCTACTGTAACCCTTTAAAATATTCTGGGAACTTCACCTTGATATAAGGTGCCCATGAAAAAAGGAACCTTCTCTCTACACTCAAAAAGAGTCCTATTGGGCAGCAGGAAAACCCACTCTGGCATTTTTTTCTCAATCTTACAATGTCCTTATGCCCCCCTTTAAAGAACGGAGTATTCTAAGCCAAGCCTGATCATTTCTACACCCTATCCTTTTTTTTTTTTTAACTTTTTGCTATGTCCCCCTTTCTACAGACATGAAAAGTGCTGCTTACCCAGGACTCTTCTGTTGTAACTTCTCCATTGTTGATAACAAATGTCTCCAAAATTGCATAGCTTAAAGCAACAATAAATATTTATAATCTCACACAGTCTTCATGGGTAAAAAATTCAGGAAAAGTTTCCAGTTGGGGTGATGGTAGGGAAGCAGATTTGACCCATGGGTCATCGTTTCTCAATCCCTTGTCTGGCATATTGGTGTTTAAGGACAGTGACAACGACAAAAAAACATTTACACAGAAGAAGCAATTAGTTCAGTTTTTAGAGAACTGTAAGAAATCTTCCTATCCCTTCTATAAAAAGAACACTATATTAACTAATGTACAAAGCAAAAGCATAAGCTTCCAAATATTCCTTCTTACAAATAGCACTTTTCTCACATTATGCTGCAAAATAGAAGTAACTAGTATCAACATTATTTCATTAAAAAAATAGAAACCATCCTGTTTTTCAAAAAATTGAATTGGTATTGTATGCAATTAAATTATATAATAAGAAATCAATTTAGAAATGATTCTTTACCAATGTGTGGAATGTAACAATTTTCCCTTTTTCTTAAATTTCAGATATTCAACACTTCTTAGACGCAGACCTGTCACCATATACCTCATATTCCTACTACATCAAGACAATCAATGTGCATGGTTCAACAAGGAGTGCAGCTGTCACTTACAGGACAAAGCCAGGGGTTCCAGAGGGAAGTCTGAACCTAAGTTATGTTGCCCCTATCAGCTCAGACTCGGTGACACTTACCTGGACGACACCTTCAAATCATTCTGGCCCTGTAGAAAAATATATTTTGTCCTGTGCTCCTTTAGGTGGCATCCAGCCCTGTGTTCCCTACGAAGGTCACGAAACCTCAGCGACCATCCCGAATCTGGCACCATTCACCAAGTACCATTTCTCCATACAGGCATGTACTAGTGGGGGCTGTTTGCACAGCTCACCACTTACTGTGACCACAGCCCAGGCACCCCCCCAGAGGCAGAGTCCACCCAAGGTACAGAAGATCAGTTCCACAGAACTTCACATAGAATGGGCTCCACCGATGGAACCAAATGGTAGGCATTCAAGGCCCGGATGTCCCCTTCTTGGGCAAATGAGAAACTTGGACTTTGGAATTGTGCAATAAGAGTCTGGCAATTGTATTCATTTTTTATTACTGCAGGGGACATAGTAATTAAAAAACGATTTCTAAAGCCAGAAGATATTGTGCGTCCTGGGTAGTGGAACAAAGTGTTCTTCTTTGAATCTCATAACAAATTCCATTCAATTAAATTGCCTCTTTAAAGGCTGGTATTATCTTTGCTCTTCGTGACATCTGCCACAACACAAATGATGCTTATAATTTGAAGCTCACTTATGAAATGCATTATATGTGACTGGTGTCACAAGTTAGGGCGCCCCTAAGCAGTAAATTTTCTCTTTTAAGTAAGAAAAGGATATAAAAAATGTTTTTAATGTATATAGGCTAGCTGACTCCATTAAGTTAATTTTTGTGTTCATAGAGTTGAACCTTTGGTTATATAGGCCAGACACAAATTCATAGATTTTTAGTAATTTAATATTACATACATATTATAGGAAAATCTTTTTTTAGTTACTTGATAAAACTGAGTAGAAATGAACCAAATAGTCCAATATTTGTGGAAGGAGGACTTATGTGAAATTAAAAAAATTAAATTCTAATTCCCTAGCTTGAAAATACACAAATTGGAGGTACCATGGTCAAACTCCCACAAAGAACTGGTCATTCTTTGTAGAAATTCTGACCTACGAATCTGAAAAATATTGAATTTACCAATCATAAATATTTTTGTTATTTTGTGATTGTATACTTTCCCTTTTGGTTTGTTCTTTCTGTGAATATACATCTTAGTGGTTTTTCACTCATACATCTAGCAAGTCAGAAGAATAACGAAAAGCCAACACTCTTTGGCTGATTTATTCCTACTCCTAACCACCCTTCCTTCCCCTCCCCACGCCACCCCCTCCCCCAAAGTAACCCATTTATCAGATGAATAACTTTTGTCCACCCTTTCACTTTTCTAGGAATAATTATTAGATATGAATTATACATGAAAAGAGTGAGCTCTAATGGAGAAACGATGTCTGCTGAACGTCGAGTTTTTCAAAACAGTGGCTGGCTCAGTTTTCACCCATTTACAGAATCAGCTAATGAAAATGCTTTGAAACCACCACAAACAACTGCCATAGTCACTGGCTTGGAGCCATTTACCAGATACAAGTTTCGAGTCTTAGCCGTGAATATGGCTGGGAGTGTGTCTTCTGGCTGGACTTCAGAAAGAACAGGAGAATCAGGTAAAAATCAGTGGTTTGAATACTACTTTTAAAACTTCTTAATGAAAGTATTGCCTCACACTAAAGTCAACAGTGCTAAATTATATTTTGAAAAGCAAGAATTAAAAGCTCAAATGAACCAAAGAAAAGTTTAACATATGCACTGATTATATAAATAACTCAAGGTTATAACGTGCTTGAAGTTAGTTTTAGGGGAAAAAAAAGTAAATGCCTTAGTTATTACTTTAAGGGGGAGAAATGATTCAACTATAGTTATTGTCTTTTGGGGCATGTTTGCCAAAAATAGGGATTGGTTTCTGGTTCTGTAGTGCATTGTCCTCACGCTTCATTTTACTCCAAGTAAGCACAATTTATTTTCAACATAAGAGCTAACGGTGACTAATTTCACAAACCTATTTTTGTTTTTATTTTTATTTCCACAACCAATAGTTCAGTTACTAGATTGAACATAATGATAGAATCTTAGACATTAAAATCTGTAATTCACAAGTACGTTTGTAAGCAGTTCTATGATGGTAAGGAAGGAAGGGAAAATTTTTAGATTTTCTTAAATTATCTTCAAAAACTGGAGACACTTTTTAATCCTTCATCTCCTCCTTATATTAAAAATACTATGAATTTCATAAGGCTTTAAGAAAAAAAAGCACCTTTGTTGTGCTGTGAGCCCATGGATATCCAGAGAAACCCAAGTCCTGATCAAAATTTGAAATGTTAGGATTGTGGAGGATGATAGTTTTAGTATGATGTCCAAGGAAATTGTTCCATGAATAAAATGTGCATTGTGCTTGAGCATCTTTTAATGACTACCAGCCATCTTGGACAAATAATAGTGTCATGATAGCACAAGTGATGAGGCATGGCATTCTGGAAGGGGAAAATCAAGGTCAGAAATGAAAAGTAATGGGTGAAACTGCAATACTGGACCCTCATAATCTTATGGGTCACTGGTTAATGAAAGTGTGATGAGGTCCTTTGATAATACACCTTTGGTTAGCACATTTAAAGTCCATATTAAGATCTCAAGGATGGCAGGGGGGATCTGTGTATGTAACCTGAATATTCCAATCAAGATTTATCAGAAACTTTAAAAATTTCCTTAGGGTTATTTAGAATATTTTAGATTTACCTGTTTCTGAAGAATAATGTTCTCCAGCTTGGCTCAGTGAAGTATTTCTTCACATAAGAAATGCAGTATGTCACTATGCACAGTTCTGAACTTTGTGTGCTGAGACATATTCCATTTTTGTGCATTCTCCTGTCAAATACTTCATAAGAAAAACAATGGTTTCCTACCCAGTTATTCACTCGTTACCTTTATGAACACAAGCAAATTCCTATCTGATTTTTATTTTGCAAACAGGAAAGAGCTTTGCTGATAGTTTGAAGACGGAGAACACCCTTGCAGATAACATTTTAAAAAGTGAATGTCTTTTATAGAGACCAGTGTCTTATTTGATTTTTAAAGAGAGAATGCTTGAGAATGAAAAGGGGTGTTTCAGGAATAAATGTGTGGATTCAGCTTGAAAGCCTGTCAGTACAGCGTTCGTGATTTTTGTTGTTGTACTGTTGTCGTTGGCAGCACCTGTGTTCATGACTCCTCCTTGGGTTTCCCCTCTCTCACCACATTCCCTCAACGTATCCTGGGAGAAGCCAGCGGACAACGTTGCAAGGGGAGAAGTTGTGGGGTATAACGTCAGTATGGTTTCTGAGCAATCACCTCAACAGTCTCTTCCAGTGGGGCTTTCAAAAAAGGTACTGTTGTTTTCCGCCAGTGTCCTTTTTGAATTGAATTATGACTTCATTCTGATATTTTCTGAGTTCACAGAATTCTGTGACAGAATTCTCTCTATACAGTCATTAAATGGGGCATTTTGTTCCTTCACATAATATTATGTTGTCCAATGCGCAATATTTTTGTATCATTTATTTTTTTCTAATATGAGCATATATGAAACAAAGTTGGTATATTTTATTACATAACACCTTCTTTTCCTACTTAACATACACCCTTAACTATCTTATAAGGAACTGACTTTCAGTAGCTGCATATTATATTATTTAGACACATGATAATGTATTTATATTTATATTGCATTCAATCTTTGGGAGCTATAAATAACTTTGGTAAGAATATCTTACATGTACATTTTGTGTATTTCTATTTATTTCTTTAGAAACAAACTCTGAAGAATGGCATTTATTACAGCTTATAAAAAGGTTATGAACATGTTTAAGGTTTCGGATACACAGTTACATGTTGCTTTCTAATAATTCACACACCATTCAGCAGTAGTGAGAACAGGGATTGGAGCTAACATTTACTTAGCCTTTCCTATGTACATTGGATTATTCTTTTGATACATGTAACAATCCTAGAGAATGAGAGACCCCTGTTGCCAGCCCCCACCCCATGAATCCATTTTATCCATGTGTCCACTGGGTTCCCAATGACAGAGGCTGCTTGGAGACCCCTGTTACCAGCCCCCACCCCAGCTTATAGTTGCAGCCTCTGCACCCCATGAATCTATTTTATCCACGTGTCCACTGGGTTCCCAATGACAGAGGCTGGTTGATGTCATATGGATGGGCCATTCTCTCTACTTGGTTGTTTCTTGCCTCTTCTGAAGGAGATGCTGTTTGGGGGCCCTTAACGTGAGTGGCACAACCTTTTATTTTTTAATGTAAGAGAATGATAGGGTTGATTTAACATGGTGATGTCTTTCTGTACTAGCTCCATCGAATGACAGGTGATTACTACTGCCCTGGCCAAAGCCCATGGTTTTGTTTGGATTTTTCACTATAACAGTGACAATATCACCATCCTTTATCTCTGCCATTGGTGACAACAACCACCGCACCATGCTGCTTTATGAGGCAATAACTTGGTTTCCTCATTTATCCACTCAGGAACTAGATTATTACCTCATAAAACAGTGTGATTGTACAATTAACAATTAAATCCTGGCTTGTTGAGCCTCTTCAGAAAAAAGTGAAACCCTTTTCCTAATAGTGGTTGGCAATAATTCCCACTGTCTAAATCCATGGAATTTTGACTGCCAATGCTACATTTGTCACGCTGATGATCTGTTATGTGACTTTATTTTTTTGCCTTGAAGGTGTTGTACACAGCCAAACCCCAAGAACTGTCTTATGTCGTAAAAGGACTAAAGCCATACAGGATGTACAGCTTTTCTGTTTCTCTCTGCAATTCAGTTGGTTGTGTAACCAGTGCCCCAGGAATGGGACAGACTTCAGCAGCAGGCAAGCCAGTTTGAATGTATATGAAAAATATATTGTGTATTTATGGAAAACCCTTAACAAAGCATAACCCCTTCCCTACTTTGAGGTATTAATATTTGCCTTTTCTGCTTTCTTCTACTCTTGTCTAATGCTGATTGCTACCTACATTGACATTTTTTAATAAAAATATTTTAAGTTTAAGCGGTTCCAAAGAGTGATGAATTGTAACTGGACCATCATAAGAAATGTAATTCGATTCAGAGTGACTCTAGGGTTTGGCCACCCTCCTAGGTCCTCGTGATGTATTACAGGCCTTGGACATGTATTACAAGTGTTTACAAGATTCTTTTAAAGGTTTAGGGGGTACTTCTTCCCTCAGTCCTGAGTCCTGACTTTTCCTGTAGGATCGAGTCTACCCACTCCTGGTCCATGGACCTTAAAGGCAGTCCAACCAGGAATGACTGGGTCTCCCTGGTGTCATGTTTATTTTTACTGGCTAGATAGTTACTTACTAATTATTTATTTACTAGTAAGAAGGTCCTAAGTTCACAAAATTTACATACAAGACATGTTATTAAGTATGACCCAATTATGAAACAGTTTATATAATTATTTTTCTTCACTTAGAACAAACCACTTATATAAAACTAGTTACATTGGGCGGGCTACGGTGGCTCAGCGGCAAGAACGCTTGCCTGCCATGCCAGAGGACATGGGTTCACTTCCCGGTGCCTGCCCATGTAAAAAAAAACAAAAAAACAACTAGTTAGATTTACTAATGCCCATATATCCCAATTACTTTGTGTTTAGTATGCTTTCAATTGAAAGGTTTTTTTTTTTCAGCAGGCCAACTAGGCTTAGCCTCCTGGTGTTCTTCAAGGAAATATCCAGATGTAAAGAGGTTAATTATAAGAGATTCCTAGATAAATTACAGATAAGGCACAAACATTTATTTAGCTATAAAAGTATACCCTATACCACTTTTCTGATTTTCTTCATCCTAATATTAATAAGTCCAAATCTTTAGGAATATTTCTTACTTCTGGAAAAAAACTTATTTGGCTCAAATTAGCTTATCCTGTGAATTTTGGTCTTTAAATTTTCCAACAAGTGGAAGGACACCCAAATTTCAAGAAATCATCAGTATTTTATTATCTCTAGACTGAACTCCATTTTTATATATTTTCTTTGTTGATTTGGATTTGTCAGATATATGCACACATTAGCTTGTGCAAGGTACTGTTCTCCTATAAGACTATTTGTTTATTTTTGCATGCTTTAGAGGGTAATTAATGGAAAATGGATAACAGAGGAGAACATCCTGTCTCTTTAGGAAAAATTAGATAATTTAGAATACAGGACAAAATGCAAAGAGGAATCAGTCTTGCAGAGGACAGAAAGTGCAAGATTTGACACAAGATGGAGATTGGCCTCAGAAAGAGCAGAGGCTGGAAGATTCCAAGTGAATCATTTCCCCTACAAGATGTGTTCAAGTCCTAACCACCAGCTCTATGGGTGTTAGCTCAGTTATATACAGAATCTTCAAAGATCCTGGTAAGAGGCAGCCACATGGGACCAGTGTGGGCCTTTATCTAGTTTAACTGGAGCCTGATAAGCAACGGAAATTTGGACACTGCAGTACAAGCCACAGGAGGAGACCGAGGAGACAGATCACCATGCAGAGGAGGCAGAGATTGAATTATGGATGGCCAGGGTGCTTCAGATTTTGGAGAAGGCATGGCCTGCTGATACCTTGATTGTGGACTCCTAGCCTCCAAAACCATGAGATAGTGAATTCATGGTTGATTAAGTCAATCAGTTGCGAATTTGTCATAGCAGCCCAAGCAAACTAACACTAACCATATGATGGTTTGAGCTGGAATCACGGCCTCTCAGGGTTGAAAAAGATGTGACCATATATCCGATGCTTATGTATTCTTTGTGACATTCCCACCAAGTGTTTGTCTAACCTATGATAAGCTTTAGTGGTGGGGGAACTACTACTTCCCAAGCAAATCTATACCATCTTTAGACACTGTGCTGGTCTGAATCTGTGGTGGACCCCAGAAAATCCATGCTCTTTGATCCTCATTCAATATTGCTGGATGGGAGCATCTTGATTGTTTCCATGAAGATGTGACCCACCCAATTGTGGGTGGTAACTTTTGATTAGATGATTTCCATGGAGGTGTGTCTCCACCCACTGAAGGTGGAGTTGCTTGCTGGAATCCTTTAAAAGAGGAAACATTTTGGAGAGAGTCGTATTGGTAGAGCCACATGAAAGCCAGCAGATGCCGCCATGTTCGCCATGTGCCCTTCCAGCTGAGAGAGAAACGTTGAACGTTGTTGGCCTTCATGAACCAAGGTATCTCTCCCTGGATGCCTTTGATTTGGACATTTCTATAGACTTATTTTAATTGGGACATTTTCTCAGCCTTAGAACCGTAAACTAGCAACTTATTAAATTCCCCCTTTTAAAAGCCATTCCGTTTCTGGTATATTGCATTCTGGCAGCTAGCAAACTAGAACAGATACCTCCTTTAAAAAGTGATTTCTTATATTGATCCAAAATCTGTGACTTCTACTTAACATTTTTATTCCCCTCAGCTCATGTTTCTTCCTCACAGCATTTCCAATAACTACATCTCCGTCTAAGTCCTCTCTACCTTAGGCTGCAAACTTCAGTGTCTCCCATCTACTTTTCACTTGCTGTGTTTTTCTAGCACAGTCGTTATTGCAGACACAATCTTCTAAATAAGATCTAGTCTTTCTTCTCATAGGTAGAAGATACCTAAAGGGATTGAAGGGAGACACACTTGTCCTTACGAAACTAGATGAATTCTGCGAAGAAAGAGAAAAAGAGAAAAAAGAAAGTCTACAGAGCAGAATTCTCCCTGCTCTGTAGACCAATTATAACATTTTGTGCTAATACTATCTTCATTGGTTGAAGCAAATAGTTCCTGCTGCATGGGAGATAATGAGCAGGAATCTCTTTGATAGTCTTATTTTAGTTAACGAAGAGAAGACCTTAAGGCCACTCCTGTCCACTAGAAGAGCTGTGAAGTAAAACTAAATCAGTGCCTCTGAATCCAATCGCTTTTTTTTTTCTTTATTAAAAGAAGGAAAGGCACCGGGGAATCAAACCCAGGTCTCCGGCATGGCAGGTGAGAACTCTACCTTCTGAGCCACTGTAGCCTGCCCCAATTGCTACATTTTTACCCTTGAAAAATAGAACTTGAAGACATCTTATATCATCTAAAAAGTTATGTGTGCAAATTAGCTGACTTTTTTAAAACAAGAGCTCATTCATATATTTAGGGGAAAAAAATAAGCCACATTGCCAGGGTTTGAATTCAGGCTCTGCCATTTACTAGCTATATGACTTTGGGTAAATTATATGACTTCTGTGCCTTCATTTTTCAATTTATCAGTATGGATAAAAAGATTTGTTGGGTTCATATGAATATTAAAAGAGTTAAGGTATGTAAAGCACTTAAAACAGTACCCAGCACAGAGTAAATCCTCAATAAAAATTATTTGGTATTCTGATTATCAGCTTAATTATTGTGTACCACTTTCCTCAGGCACAGTATAATACTGTAGAATTTCTAACAGTTATAGAGGTATCAAATTCAGGAAGTTTAATTTCAACTTTGCTTCCATAACATTATTTTCACGTAAATGTATCAATGGAAAGTCCTAAAGTAAGGACTGTATTATGAAAATAAATTTTAGGAGGGCTGAAATCTGAAAGCATTAATTTTTAGTTTTGTAAGGAATGTATCTTTCACAAATATGATATGTATTTTGCTCAAAACATTTGCTCAAAAAATACAGATTGCAAATGTGTTGTTTGCAATATAGAGTGATTAATGTGCAGTAAGCCCAACGTTACTACATCCAATTATTAATGCTTAATTCAGTAAGCGTCTAAGGAGGGTGGGCTCTTTTATGCACTGTGGGGGCTTCTCACAACCCATGGCATACCTAACACTGTAGAGGTAGGTACTAAGGACTGTGAAAAAAGCAGGAAAAAAAAAAAAAAAAAAGAAAGCAGTGGGAATATAGATAATGGGATAGGTGACTTTGATTTGAGAAATTAAGATGTTTTCTCAGATAAAAATGCCTTTTGAGCATTTTTAAGGATGGGTAAAGATTGTTGCAGGTATTTACTGAGCACATACCATGTGTTAGTCACTGTTCCAGAGACTGGCGCTGTTCCAGGCACTGATGTGATGGAAGCCAGGATTTATGAAGGTTTCTCTGGCAGGAGAGTATGGAATATATTAAAAGGTAGGGTGTAAATAGAGTCTGGCAGACTTTTCTGAGAGGTCATAAGGGAGTAAATTAGATAAGCAGGAGGAAGGATTGAAAGAAGGGAATATAGTAGCATCATGGAGGAGAAATCCACAAGGCAAGTAGAGGAGAGAGTTGAAGATGGACCATATATTGTAGACAATTGGTAATGTCCTTAAATAAAGTGGGAAAGATCAAGAAAGAACATGTGGAAGAAATAAACCCATGAGTTTAGTTTTGGCCGTTTGATAGAAGCCTATTCATGTGATTCTCACTGGCCAGTGGTTGAGACTGCAAATCTGAAGTACAAGAATGATGGCAATTTTGGAATCATCTGCATATGGGTGATATTGAATTAGTGAAGGCCAGTTATGCAAATAAAAGCTCAAGGAGAACGTTTCAGAGTTTTCTAAGAGAAATTTTTTTGAGAAAGCGGTACAAAGGAATAAAGGAAGCAGAAAAATGGACAGAGTTAGGGAAAGAACGTAAAGAGAGCATTATTAGAAGAGTCAAGGGAAGACATTTCTAGAACGAGACTACTGCCCGTAGGGAAAATGCTATACAGAAAACAAGAGAAACATGAACCGAAAGGAACAGGAGACCCTCTGAGGGGTGCTTTAATTAGGACGGTTGCAGCAGAAACTGCAACGTATGGGATAAAGCATATACAGAAGCTGTTGCATTTTAAATGTGTGGTTCTTTTTTCCTTGCCAAAATTTCCCATCTACTTAATTTCTATTTTTTTTAAATACACATTAACCTTTGATCTATAAAATCATTTCTTTTCCATAGGAATAAATCATTTTTGGTGTTTTTCTTGGGGGAAAAAATAACAAATGTGTTTTGTCAGGACTATCTGGCTCTTCATCTGCTAAGTAGAAAATAATGTCACTTACCTGACAAACGTAAGGGAACAATCATTTTTGCTTGCAATTTGATTTATTGTAAATTGCATATTTTTCCAAGGTTTTAGATCAGTGAAAATGAACATCTTGTTTTCATTTGAAAAAATCTACTAATCATGGGTCCAATATCCCTCATACCTACCTTATTTTCAGGAAATGAGTAAGGTTTTTCCCAAAATTTCCCTAAGATTAACACCTGGATGGAATTCAGAGACATTGTCAGAGAAGTAAACAATGAAAATGCCATTCCTTTTGAATGGTCTAACGTTCTGATATAAGAAAAGGATAAAAGTAAACTTGTAGCTTAGTGTTTCTTTTGCAATGTCGCCTTGTTATAAAATTGTGCTTTTGAGAGTATCTGTCACTCCAGGAAATTCCAATGGATTTGTGGGAAATTTACCTCTAAATTGGTGATATGAGTTCATCCTCAGAATTCAAAAAGAGGCCTGCTTTGTTAGGTTGTACATATGGCAACAGAATAAAAATTAAAACAAAATCCATGGAACTACATTCCGTGAGCAATGAGCCCTAAATTAAACTGTAGAAACTGTAGCTAATAGTACAGTTATAAAAGTGTGCTTTCATCAAGTGTATTAAGTGTTCCACACCAATGCCAGGGGTTAATAATGGGGAGGTGTGTGGGAATCTTGTATTTTATGCATGGTTTTCTGTAAACCCACAACTTCGCTAATAAAGAAAAAAAAACCAAGAAGGCCTATAACCATTTGCAAATTTTTAAAGTGAATATCAAAAATTAGAAGTAGTATTCAGGCTTTTAGGTGCATTGAATCACGAAATCATCTGTTTTCCTACTTAAATCTCAGTAGCAAAAATAACAACAACAAAAAAAGATTTATTGGGCTGTTTCATTAAAAACCTTGAGAATTATAATTGGCTCTTTCTTATTTAAATATATATTTTTTTCAGTTATATGATTAGAATTGGTGACATTTCATTCAGAATATTGTGAGGTAATGCCTTTGGTTTTGGGCCCCCTGGCAAAGTCCAAGAACTGACTGAGAGGGGTGAGATGTCAGGAGCGGCTCCACCTCTCTTCATTACCACGTCCTCAAGCGCGCTCACTGGTGATTGTAGAGTTGATTTTGGGACTTTGATGGTAATGAACTGATGGACTGGGCCCTCTTTAAGTCCTTGTGATCATTTCCTCTAAGATTACTCCTTCGATCTAGAAAAGATGTGCATTTCCAAAGCTTAAATCTTCCTGGAAAGGAATTCCTTTTTGAGATCCATTCCTGGAGAAACAATGTGATATTTCCTTTACCTGTAATAAATTGACCCCCACACTACAAGTTTAGAGCTGCCTGTCTCCCGTTAAACAGCTCATTAGTGATGCTCTGAGTTTTGTTTCTGAATCCAAAGTGAAATGGGTAGCCTGTTTGCTGCTGGTTTGAAAACGCAGAGTGTTTTGCATGCATGTACATAAGTCTTTTCATTGTGAGTTAGGACCCAGAGTGATTAAATAAGCACCCTTAATATGTTAATTTATAATTTTAATTGCAACAATCTTGTATATATAGTCATTAGTGAATACTAATATAAATATTTTTCTACCTTTTTTTATTCATAATGCATAAACCAATCATCCAGTTACTTCTCTGCGGTTGCCTGCTTTCGTTTCATAATACCATCTTTGTTCTTAGTTATGAATGCATTTTGCTCATTCCTGTCTTGAATAATCCCTCATTAAGCCAGTCACTTTCTGCTCCATGCTAAAAAGGAAAAATTATCATGCAAATGTGGCATGCCATATTAAAAAGCACATTACCAAACACTTTTGTTGCTGTCCTTCAATTAGTTTCCCTTCTTTGAATTTAATTCCATTTGTTGTTAAACTACGGACTTGATGTACGGACTCATGAATCTGAGGCTGCTGCCAAGAAGGTGGAGGGAAAAAAATCAGAGTCTTCGGAGCGCTGCAGAGGCGAGCTGAAATGGGCTTGCTTCACCTTTGACAAGAGCACTTCAACAGCACTGGGATCCTCTGATGATTCCACTCGGCTAATTATCCGATTATTTATTTCAAGAATAAAGGCACTATTTTACAATTAGAGAAGTGTAAAGCAATCTGAGAAATTTAGCAATGACAGATGACTTAAGTAACTTCGAAGATAAACAGTATCTGTGCAAACTTGTCTCACCAAGTGTTTTCAGGCTACAGCTCTCGTATGTTCGCGTCAGTGAAATCCTGACTGCACTGAAGGGTTTTTGCTTGTTTGTTTGTTTTGCTCTTTCAACAGAAATTATTTTACACTTTTCACCAACACGGCAAATTTCTGTGGTTCTTAAAGCAATGTTTAAGTTGTATTTCTCTTGATTAAAAGCTTTTGGTTCAAAGCAATACTTTTTAATTGCCTAATGATATAAGTCAGTTCTTAGGAAAGAACCGCACATTTAGGAGTTCATTTGCAATATAACTGAAAAATTCATTGCATGGCAGTAAAACAATTTACTGTTAATTACAAGGAGAAGAATTTGCTGTAGCATGCTCACAGATTGCCATGAATCATGCAGCACTCCTAGAGATTTATAACAGATGTGTAAGTGGGATGAATTAGCAGGGTTTAATAACAGAGACACAAATCATGCAGACTTCAAGGAGCTTTAATTGATATACTAGAATGTGACGGGCATGAATCACTCAGCCATTCAACAGCACTGTAACATATGGTCAGCTCAATATGCTGCATCTTAAATTGGTCGGTGAGTCGTTGGTTGTCCCATATGGTGGCAGCAATATATTTTTCATGATTTAAAAAAAATACATCCATTTTGAAAAGAAATATGATTGCAAGGCATGTTTGTTATTGAACAGTCACCTGAATGCCAAACTGTTATTTTTTTTATGATTTTTAAAAAACATGGCAGCTTTCCAAAATAAATAACGGATGCTACTTGTGATACCATATCATATCACTGGAGGCATTGTAAGAACCAAATCGGGGCTTCTTGGCACATTTGATGTCGCAGCAAATCCTATAGAAAAGTACAGCTGATGATAGCCACGGTTGGCAGGGAAGTCCTTCAGACTTCGGCAAAGCAAGCAGAATGAAGGAAATGATGTCGATTGGAAGAGAAGTTCAGGAATGTCCAAATTTGCAAGTAGATTAAAACGAGTTGAAGGGAGACCCTTACTTAGCAAAGTAAGCAAGTGGCTGTGTAATACCATGACCCCTAACGTAACAACTAGATGTAACATTTTATGCTAACCTCTTAATGAAACGTCCTATTCTTAGGAGAGTTCTAGAAGAAATATGGGCAGACCATTGCATGGACGGTAGCAAGGATTCTGTGGGATTCTTAATGAATTATTTCAGTGTGTGAAAGCAGCTATCCTGGAGGCTAGAAATGCAAACATTTTTATTGGACCTGGGACCTGGCAGCTTTCAGAAAAGATTTTGCAGCATTAGTAAATCCGACAGACTTGAAAAAGGAATATTGCAGCCTTAGAACTGTGGCTGCCAGAATTTAATGTCAACAATTAAAATTTATTTTGATCCTTACCTAGTGTTTATTACTGTCTGTATACACAACAGACCTTACTAATACAGAGATGCACTATTAGATGGAATTACCATCTGTTCGGAGTGAAATGCTGGCATCTGTCTTAGAGTCTAAAACTAAAATGATATTATTTCTAACAAAACAAAATTATCTGCTTTTTACTCACCGACTTTAATTTTGAGTGTGTGGATACTCCCAAGAAAGAGGCTTGTTTGTGAAATATATAATGACCTCTGTTGCCAAGTCTGCATTTAAATAAGATGACTTTAGTGGGTGCTCTATTGACCTTTTTGGCATGCAGAAATTATATTTTTTTAAAATGGGGTTTTATCTTTATATGTATTCAATACACATCATATGGAAGGTGTTAACACAATTGAAATATGTATGTTGACTGGATCAGAGAGGCTGTAGTGTGCAAAATATTTTGACAGAGATGTGCCCTAAAATAAGTGCAAGGAAGGAAAGAAATTAAATAGACAAAAATCCGTCCCAACAAAGTTGCTTTACGTCTCACAGTGACACCTTTAGGAGAAAGTATAAGCTGTAACTTCTATGTAAGACTATTTTCAATCCCCCCACACACACACACTGGCATATATAAAAGATTTATATTCAGGCCCTCCCTCTTTTGTTAAGCCTAAGTATCCTATTAAAAAGGTCTCTAGCTTTTTGGAGTTAGAGAATTAGGGGTATCAAGGACAATGGTAGTTTCAATGCTGATGTTGGATCAGTGATGCTACCTTCTGAGAAGCCGGACTTCAATTCTGTACATCACGAAATAATAAATTGTGTCACACCAACGTTTAGTGCATGTACACAGTGCATTAACTGTAACTGTAGTACATTTATTTGTGCTGGAGGAGACTTGAAAATGATTAAAAAATCAATACTTTGCTGTCAGAGAAGCAAGTGTTACGATGCATTTAAGTAGTTAATTGCATAAGCCCCATAAAAGCTTCAGGTTTGGGCAGCAAGGATGCCATAATTACAGTCCAAGCAACTACCTTTTATTAATGGTGGACTTTAGGGGACACTGGTTGCTGTCATCATTGCTGCTATATGTGAAGCTCAGAAATAATGGATCCTCCTGCTTCGCATGTAGGATGCTAGTGGTGTGCAAATTATTGGTGGCCACCAGAATAATAGCCGCTTAAGGTAATGCTTGTTCACCAAGGAAGGGATGCTTTTTAAATTGTCTAAAAGCTGTGTTTTCTAGCCTTTAATATATCATAGAAACATAGGGGGAAAACCACACAATTTGTATGCCTACTGGAATAAACAAGGTGGCTCAGAGCTGAAGGGGATTGGGTCAGAGGAGCTATGTCTGGCTTCACAGCGAGTGGGGGTGGGGGGACGTACATGGAATGTTCCTTCATGGTTCTGTAGTTGAGAAGCATTGCTTGTATTAGTTTGCAAGCTGATGGAATGCAACATGCCAGAATCGGAATGGCTTTTATAAAAGAAATTTAATACAAGTTTACAGTTCTAAGCCTATGAAAATGTCCAAACTAAGGCATCCAGGGCAAGATACCTTAATTCAAGGAAACTCTATGGGTCAGGAACACCTCTGTCCCCTGGGAAGCCTCGTTGTTCCCTTGTTTCTAGACTTCATCACTTTTGGTCTCTGTTCCTGTGGAGTTCCTCACTTTGCTTCTCTGGGGTTGGGTCTCATCTCTTGTCTACCTTTGGCTCTCTCCAGGTTCTGGCTTATTTAGCATCTCATGGGAAGGCACACATTAATGTCTTTTGGGCTCCAAGCATTTCCAAAAAATCTTTGTCTCTGTTTTCTGGAGCAGCTGTTCTATAAGCATCTGTATCTGCTGTCTCTGTTGGCTCTGAAGTTTCTGTCATCTCTGCTCTCACCAAAATGTTTCCTCTTAAAGGACTCCAGTAAACTGATCAAGACCCACCTGGAATGGGGTCACATCTCTATCTAATCAAAACTTTACTCCTGGGCAGGCCACAGTGACTCAGCAGGCAGAGTTCTTGTCTGCCATGCTGGAGACCTGGGTTCCATTCCCAGTGCCTGCCCATGCGGGAAAAAAAAAAAAAAGGGAGAAAAAAAATGTTTCCTTCTGCCCCTGCAGTGTTGGATTAAAAGAAACAGCTGCCTCCACAAAATTGAATCAGAATTAAAATAAGCCTTTTCTGGGGTACACAATGCTTTCATACCAGCACACTGCTTTAAAAAATTGAATCCTGGAATTTTAAATCTGCAAGAAAATTTAGACATAATCATCCAAAGTATTCTGAGATAGCTAACTGAGGAGTAGAGAAACCAAATAACGGATTAGTCAGTATTCCATAATTAAGGTCTAAAAGAGTCAGTCTAGAACCTAAATTTTCTTTTCCAAATCAGTTCCCGTACCCACGTCCTCTCCTGAAAGGACGAATAAATACAGACGGAAGTGGGAAAATGTGTTTTGTTGTTTCCCCCTCAGAAAGTAAATAGCTAGGAAGGTAGCACTGGGTGGTTTCTGAGAGTCCATGGGGCGAAGATGCTTTCTTTTCTGGGGACTGTTTGGTGGGCAGCTGACGCGTGGGGATTCACGGCTGTGCGGGCTGGGGCTTCCTGTTTGCGTCCTGTCCTTGGGACCTTTGGCACGTGTTTGGGCCCAGAAGTGGTGGGCATTTTCTCTTTCCTGTGACAGCTTGTGTCTCCGAGAAGTCAGAATAATTTCCTATTGACAAGTTACCTAAGGATATCTTACGTCAGGCTGCTCCCCACCTACCCTTCCCGCGTGGAACGGCTGCTTATTCCTGGGTTTCTGATTTCCTGATAGAAAGTTGATAAGGTTTAAGATATTGACACAGCCATGCCATTTTCAAAAACAGCCAACTCATCTTTGAACCCAAAGGAAGAGATTCTGATTTTAAAAACCTGTGCTTGAGCAAGAGCTTTTGCTCATTTAGTTTTCAGTTCTCAATTCTTTGAGGCTCAAACTCCACATAAATTTTGCAACTGTAAATCTATCCATTTTTATATAAATAAAAAATAATTTATATTTAATATAAATTAAATATTAAAAATATTTATTTTAATCAGATTATAAAATAAATGCTATATAAGGAAGAATGTATATTATTAGAGGGTTTTTTAAAAAGAATGCTTATAAATAGAAGAGAGGGGCTAGAAATTGGATTATAATGCTTTTGCAAGATACAAGAACATTGTAATTTTATTCCAAGTGAAGACAGATACTTTGTGTGTTGTTATTTTTTGAAATGATGGATATTAAAAATCTTTTTTTTTTCTTTTTTTTTTGCATGGGCAGGAGATCCCAGGGAATTGAACCTGGGTCTCCAGCATGACAGGTGAGAACTCTGCCTGCTGAGCCACTGTGGCCCACCCAAAATCAGTTTATACTTTACATTTATAAGAGTATTTTTCTAGTAAATACAAACATTTTGAATATAGATTAGCTTTATCTTTTAACACTATGCTATTACTTGAAAGGTGTATTATTGGCCAATAATGATAGTGCCTTTTATTGTACAGAAATTTGTTTTGCAAAGCCTAAATTTTTATATATATTTTTTGGTAAAAGGAGTTATTGTCAAACTCTTTCGCTGACAATTTATCCTCATTTTGCAGATGGGAAAGCTGAGGTGAGGCAGATATAAGTTAAGTGATTTTTCTAAAATCATGCAGAGTTGGAAATTAAAAAGTGAAATATAATCTCTCAAAATCTGGGCAGTCCTTTCCAGTTATTCTGTGTTGTCTCTTAAGTTACCGTTTGGTAATTAACACATTTTTAAAGACCATCTTTATTCTTAATTTTAATCCCTTCTCTTCAATAGTCTGACAATCCTCCCTTACTCTGTGTTTGCGTGTGTTCAGCAGTATCTGTGATTTTACTTCCTATCATGCTACTTGCGTGCGCATGACCCGTCTGGTTTAATTGAGTGACCACATTGCCTAATTCCCCCTCTTAATGGAACGCTGACGAGAATGGCTCAGTCGGATGCTCTCCCTTTCACACAGGCTGGGTTGCCTTCTACACGTGAACCTCTGCAACACCCCAGCCGGAAGTGGTGTTTCTTTTTTTTAATATTTTTAAATTAAGCAAGAAAATAAAAAATGCATGTGTTAGTTTGACTCATTCTCTAGAGTTGATTTCCTAAGAATAAGTCTAATTCCTTGCTGAGATAATTCCCCTGTGAATCTAAAAGTACTCCACGACTCATTGGAGTTTAAACAACCATCAACAATAATTTTAATGGAATCTCAATGTAAAATGGCCTTATTGCTTATGATCATTTTGCTAAATTAAAAAAAAAATTGCATGCTCCCACCTTTAGGAGGTATTGAAAACAAAAATCAAAGCTCCCATGTTAGTAGAATTCTGTTTGTTTTGTTGCAGTCTGATTTTATATCCCTGGTTAAAGAAATGAACTTGGGTTGTCCTATTAATGAGAGGATTCTAAATACTAAGGTGGTACAAAGCTTTACCATTATCCCTATTCGATTCGGTTGTTGGAGCAAAGCAGTGATATACCAAAATACCAAACAAATGGGACCTTGAGGAAAAGGCTGTTTTTAAACAACAATATAATTCTTCTGCTGTTAAGAAGTGCGGGAGGCTTACGCACACTTCCTCTAAATATTTCATTGACATTGAAATCCTACGCTCAACGCATCAACTATGTATAATTTTGTATTCTCTATTTATCTAAATCTATGCTGGCCAATACGCTAGCCACAAAACCTATCTGGCTATTTACATTTATATTAAAATGAATGTAATTTAAATAAATTAAAAAATTATGTTCTTCGGTCTCACCAGTCACAAAGCAAGTGCTCAGTATGCGTATGTGACTAGCAGCTGCTCTATTGGACATATTGTATGATTATACAACTTTTCCATCATTGTAGAAAGTTCTATGGATATTACTGGATCGATACTACTTTACAGAATAAGAGACCAGGTCCCTGCATTCCAGAACATGGGGGATTTTTAAGAGAAATACATAAAATGTAACAGAAGAGCTCAAAATGACTCTTTCGCTCTTTGAAGTAGCAAATTTTTGATGATAAAAATAATGCAATTGGTCCTTCTTTGCTTCCCTGACCCCAGGGCTAAATAATCCTTGATAAATCTCCTTCAGTGAAAGTCACAGCTAGGAATGACCTGGTGAAAGTTTATTAACCCTAAAGGGAAGCTGAGTGGGAGAAGAAATTTTGGAAAACCTTAGCCTTTTGTTTTCTTTTAAATTAGTTGTGGAAGGAGCAAAGCTTGCAAATGAAGTCTTTGAGAACCCACCATTTAGCTAATTTTTGGCAAGGAATACTAAGAGAAATCATGCATATAATTTACCGATTCATATGTATACAAAAATAAAAATATCACATGGATTACAGTGGCAGAAGAGAAAATTGTTAATTATCTCTAAAATGATGAACTGTTTGCTCAGTGCTTTCTCTTCTTTACTAAAAGTTAAAATAGAATCACAAGTAATGGTCTCTCTTTGGAAACCTGGGCAAGTTTTCTGGAAAGTAACAAAATTATTTAAGTTGTTTTAAGGTGAATTTACTTTCATGGTTTAAGGGTATCAATTCTTGTATTTGCATCATTTTAATTTATGTTTATTGAAACGGACAACACCTTTGCGTATGTGTGAGGCTGTGTTTACCCAAATGTACCTTAGAAGTCACAACCTTTTGGGAGCCTTAATGAATAAGGATTGGTTGTTATGCCCTTTTCTTCACTCTCACATCTCAAATCCATCATGCACTTAGCGTGTAAATCGCAGTCCATAAACTTAATTGTATAAGAAGAGATGATAAAACAATACAAAGCTTTATTTTCAGTAATTCAGTTATTGTTCTCAACCCCTTTCCAACAGGTAGGTAGGAAAAACTTAATCTATGTCATTCCTGGGGTTTTCTACTTTCAAAGAATTGCCATTGGGCCAGGACTGAAAGCATGCCAAAGCTCCAGCCATGCATGGCCACTGACACTCACTGCCCCAAGGCTCATCTTGTTGTGGGCCCTATAGTCACATCAGGGCTAGGACACTCCCTGCCACTTCAGGGCCCAAGAGGCTGCCTAGAGTCCACTCTGCCTGGACCTGAATTTGTAAACAGATGAGGTCATAGTCTTGTCCCAGCATACTGATGCTTTGTTTTTCATTCAGAGTAGTTTGTTTTTTTGTTGTTTATTTTAATTTAAACCAGTTACTAAGCTTTAAAAATCAGAAAATTTCAACTAATAATGAATATGACTTTTTTTTTTTAGGTAATGAAAGTTTTGGCAACCTTGGGTTTTCATTCTTGCAGTACCTATGAACTGGAGCTAATTAGTGATAGGACATCCTCTCCCCATTCTTCTGAGACCCCAGAATCCTGCTTGTCTTTTCTGTTAGCTTATTTAAATTATTGCAATTACTTGATTACTGCCAGTTATTGGTTTCTGGTTTTACCTGGAGATCCTGCACCTCTCATTCATCCAAAAGGAATTCTTCTAAGAGGGGGGCATCTGTGAGCCATTCCAGCCAATAGCAAGCTACTGGACCTTGGATACCTGCTGGAAAAGGGGACTCTAGGTTGTGCATTGTTCTAGTTTGCTAACTGCCAGAATGCGATAAACCAGAAATGGAAGGCTTTTAAAAGGGGAATTTAATAAATTGCTAGTTTATAGTTCGAAGGCTGAGAAAATGTCCCAATTAAAACAAGTCTATAGAAATGTCCAATCTAAGGCATCCAGGGAAAGATACCTTGATTCAGGAAGGCCGATGAAGTTCAGGGTTTCTCTCTCAAGTGAGAAGGCACATGGCAAACACAGTCA
>PVIY010027213.1:6393-34529 GCA_004026745.1 Myrmecophaga tridactyla | reverse complement strand
TTACCAGCCCTCATGCATCCACTCAGGCCCCCCGCCTCCCGCCCGCTGTGCCCTACCTCTGTGTCCACCAAGCTGCACCCTGCTCCTGCGCTCCGAGACCTGCCTGAGCTGCACCTCACCCCCACAACCCCTGCACCACATGACCACGTCCCTGTGACCCACAGCCCATGCTCACAGTCACCAGCGTAGAGTCCTGTACCTGTGCATATACCTGCACCGCGACCCACTGCCGCACTGTTGTGGCCCTCCCCAAACCCCGCATCCTGCTCTGCACCTGTCCTGCAAACACAAAGCTTTAGACTCCTAAAAGAAATCAACATCCAAAGTAACCCTATTAAGATATTTATATGCCATGAAGACAACAGATGATCACTAATCACACGAAGATGCAGACAGATAGATCCCAGTTTAATGACCAAATTAAAACATGGAAGAGACACAGACTTTGGAGCAGCTAATCAAAGATGTTCATATAACTTTACTAAATAAAATCAGTGGGATGGTTAATACCATGAAAGAAATTGAGAAGACACTAGAAGATTTAAAGAGGAATTTGAAAGGATAAATAGAGCAATAGCAAATGTCACAGAGGTTAAAGATACTGTAGATCAAATAAAAAATATACTTAGAGACACACAAACAGCAGATTCGAAGAAAGCAGAAGAAAGAATAAGCATACTAGAGGACAGGACCACTGATTTTGAATGCACAAAAGAGCAAATGACAAAAAAACATGGAAAAATTTGAATTGGATCTGAAGGAAATGACAGACAAAATGCAGCACACAAATATGAGAATCATTGGTGTCCCAGAAGGAGAAGAGAAGAGTAAAAGGCTAGGAAGAGTAGCTGAGGATATAATGGGGGAAAACTTCCCAACCTTTATAAAAGATATAAAAATGCAAATCAGAGAAGCCCAATGAACATAGAATAAATCCAAATAGGCCTTCCACAAAACACGTACTTATCAGTCTGCTAAATGTTGACGAGAAGCAGAAAATCCTGAAAGCAGCAAGAGAAAAACAATCTGCTACATACAAGGGAAACCACGTAAGACAGTTGGGACTACTCAAATGGCACTATGGAGGTGAGAAGGCAGTGGCATGATATATTTAAGATCCCGAAAGAGAAAGACTTCCAGCCAAGAATTCTGTACCCACCCAAATTGTTCTTCAAAACTGAGGGAAAGATTAAAATTTTCACAAACAAATCCTGAAAGAATATGTCAACAAGAGTCCAGCTCTGCAAGAAATACTAAAAGGAGTTCTGCCAGCTGAAAAAAAAAAAAAAGACAAGAGAGGGAGGTCTGGAGGAGGGCACAGAATTGAAGAG
Organism: Myrmecophaga tridactyla; assembly: GCA_004026745.1. Classification (NCBI taxonomy): domain Eukaryota; kingdom Metazoa; phylum Chordata; class Mammalia; order Pilosa; family Myrmecophagidae; genus Myrmecophaga; species Myrmecophaga tridactyla. Next base: position 33,198 of record PVIY010027213.1, on the reverse strand, counting down.
TACCAGTAAGGGTAACCTAAATGATAAAAAGAGGAAGAAGGAAATGAACACATAGATCTGACAAATAAAATCCAAAGAATAAGATGGTGGATTCAAGAAGTGCTTTTACAGTAATAACTTTGAAAGTTAATGAACTAAACTTACCAATTAAAAGATACAGATTGGTAGAATGGATTAAGAAATATAATCCAGCTATATGTTGCTTACAAGAGACTCACCCTAGACACAAGGGTACAAATAGGTTGAAAGTGAAAGAATGGAAAACGATGTTCACACAAGCTGTAACCAAAAGAAAGCAGGAATAGGTATACTAATATCAGACAAAATAGACTTTAAATGTAAAGACATCATAAGAGACAAAAAAAGGGCTCTATATATTACTAAAAGGGGCAATTAACCAAGAAGAAATAACAATAATAAATGTCCATGCTCTCAATCAAGGAGCTCCAAAGTACATGAGACAGACATTGGCAAAACTGAAGGGAGAAATACCTGTTTCAAAAGTAATAGTAAGAGACTCAATACACGACTCTCTTCTATTGACAGAACAACCAGACAGAGGATCAATAAGGAAATAGAGAACTTAAACAATTTGATAAATGAAATTAGACCTAACAGACATATATAAGTCATTACACCTCAAAACACCAGGATATACATTTTTCTCTACTGCTCATGGACAGTCTGCAGGATAGATCATATGCTGGGGCACAAAACAGGTCTTTATAAATTTAAAAACACTGAAATTATTCAAAGTACTTTCTCTGATCACAATGGAATGAAGCTGAATATCAATAACCACCACAGAACAAGAACTTTCACAAATATATGGAGATTAAATATTACACTCTTAAACAATGAGTGGGTCAAAGAATAAATTGTTAGAGAAATCAGTAGCTATCTGGAGTGAACGAAAATGAGAATACCACATACCAGAACTTATGGGATGCTGCAAAGGCTGTGCTGAGAGGGAAATTTATTGCCTTAAATGCCTACATTAAAAAAGAAGAAAGAGCAAAAATTGAGGACTTAACTGCACACCTGGAGGAACTTGAGAAAGAAGAGCAAACTAATCTCAAAGCAAATGGAAGAAGAGAAATAACAAAGATTAAAGCAGAGTTAAATGAATGGGAGAACAAAAGAACAATAGAATCAATAAAACCAAAAGTTGGTTCTTTGAGAAAATCAATAAAATTGATGGGCTACTAGCAAAGATGACAAAGAAAAAAAGAGAGAGGATGCAAGTAAACAAAATCAGAAATGGGGGAGGAGTTATTACCACAGGCCCTGAAGAAATAAAAGAAATCATGAGCGAATACGATGAACAACTATACACCAACAAACTAGACAACTTAGATGAAATGGATGAGTTCCTGGAAACACGCAAACAAACTACATTGACTCAAGAAGAAATAGAAGATCTCAACAAACTAATCACAAGTAAAGAGATTCAAACAGTCTCAAAAATCTTCCTACTAAGCAAAACCCAGGGCCAAATAGCTTCACAGGGGAATTTTATCAAACATTCCAAAAAGAACTAACACCAATCCTGCTCAATTTTTACAAAAAATTGAGGAAAAAGGAATACTACCTCACTCATTTTGTGAAGCTAACATCACTTTAATATCAAAGCAGGGTAAAGATGCTACAAGAGGGCAGGCCACGATGGCTTAGCAGGCAGAGTTCTCGCCTGCCATGCCAGAGACCTGGGTTTGTTTCCTGGTGCCTGCCCATGTAAAAAAAAAAAAAGTTAAATATTCTACAAGAAAGGAAAACTACAGACCAATCTCCCTAATGAACAGAGATGTAAAAATTCTCAACATAATATTGGCAAATCGAATACAACAGCACATTAAAAAAATTATACACCATAACCAAGTGGGGTTTATACCAGGAATGCAAGGATGGTTCAACACAAGAAACTCAGTTAATGTAACATAGCACATTAACAAATTGAAAGGGAAAAATTACATGATCATCTTGATTGATGATGAAAAAACATTCGACAAAATTCAACATCCTTTTCTGATAAAAACACTTCAAAAGATAGGAATCAAAAATAACTTCCTCAACATGATAAAATGCATATATGAAAAACCCATAGCCAGTATCATACTCAATGGTGAGAAGCTGAAAACTTCCCCCCTAAAATCAGGAATGAGATGAGGATGACCTCTGTCACCACTATTATTCAATATTGTAGAAGAAGTTCTAGTGAAAGCAATCAGGCAGTAAAAAGAAATAAAAGCATCCAAATTGGAAAGGAAGAAGTAAAACTTTTACTATTTGCAGATGACATGATACTATACTTGGAACATCCTGAGAAATCTACCACAAAGTTACTTGAGCTAATAAACAAATTCAGCAAGAGGGAAGGTTCTAAAATTAATGTGCAAAAATGAGTAATGTTTCTATACATACAATGACCTAACCAAGGAGTCAATTAAGGAAAAAAAATCCATCCAAAATAGCAACTAAAAGAGTCAAGTATCTAGGAATGAACTTAATTAGAGTTGTTAAGAACATGTACACAGAGAACTCCATAACATTGTTAAAAGAAATCAAAGAAGATCTAAAAAGGTGGAAAGACATTCCTTGCTCAGGGATAGGAAGGTGAAATGTAGTTGTCAATTCTACCCAAATTGATCTATAGATTTAATGTAGTACCAACAAAAATTCCATCAACTTATTTTGAAGACTTGGAAAACTAGTTACCAAATTCATGTAGAAGGGAAAGAGACCCCAAATAGCTAAAAGCACCCTAAAAAAGAAGAACGAAGTAGGAGGATTAACACTCCCCAATTTTAAAACTTATTATGAAGCTACAGTGGTCAAAACAGCATAGTATGGCACAAAGATAGAAGTATTGACCAATGAATCAGATCGAGGGGGTAGAAATAGACCATCAAATCTATGGTAATCTGCTCTTCGACATGGCCCCCAAATCTGTGAACTGGGACAAAATAATCTTTTCAATAAATGGACATGGGAGAACTGGATATCAATAGCCAAAAGAATGAAAGAGGACCCTTACCTTAAATCTTATACAAAAATTAACTCAAATTAGATCAAACACCTAAACATAAGAACCACTACCATAAAGCTCCTAGAAAAAAATGTAGGAAAACATTTTCAAGACTAATAATAGGAGGTAGCTTCCTAAACTTTACACCCAAAGCCAAAGCAGCAAAAGAAAAAATAGATAAATGGGAACTCCTCAAAATCAAATGCTTTTATGCTTCAAAAGGCTTTGGCAAAAAAGTGAAGAAGCAGTCAACTCAATGGGAGAGAACATTTGGAAATCACACATCGGATAAAGGTTTGATATCCTTTATACATAAAGAAATCATATAACTCAATAACAAAAGAACCAGCAATCCAATTATAAAGTGAGCTAAAGATACGAATAGACATTTTACTGGAGACCAAATACAGATGGCTAAAAACACATGAAGAGATGCTCATTTTCATTAGCTATAAGGGCAATGTAACTCAAGACTACAATGAGATACCACCCCACCCCTATAAGAATGACTGCTATTAAACAAACAGGAAGCTACAAATGTTGGTGAGGATGTGGAGAAATTGGGACACTTACGCACTGCTGATGAGAATGTACAGCACCATAGAAAATAGTCTGGTGGTTCCTCAGAAATCTAAATATCGAGTTGCCCTATGACCTGGCAATACCACTACTCAGCATATATGAAGAAGAGCTGAAAGCATTGACACAAACAGACATTTGCACACTGATGTTCATAGCAACATTATTCACAATCGCTAAAAAATGGAAACAATCCTAGTGCCCATCAACAGATGAGTGGATTAACAAAACGTGGTATATACATACGATGGACTATTATGCAGCAGTATGACGAAATGATGTCCTGAACCACATGACAAGATGGATGAGCCTCGAAGACATAATGCTGAGTGAAATAAGCCAGACACAAAAGGACAGACACTGCATGATTTCACTTTTATGACCATGGTAAAGGTAAAATCAGAGGCTCATAATACAGGATGTAGGGGACCTAGTGATACACAAAAGCTTGAGATGGGTGAACAGTTTGCTACTGAGGTTGAACTTAACTGTAAGGGAATAGACAGAAGTGAAGGCAGTTCACTAGTGGGTCTATGAGTAATATTACCATATTGAAGGTAAACATGATTGAAAAAGTTTGTATAGACTCATGTGTCCCATCAATTAGCACTACAGATACAAGTTCTTGCATAAGTCAATGACAATCTAAACAGACTAAAGAAACTAAGTCTGGATTTCATTTAAATAGTTGAGTTTGGTAGTTTTACTACCTTTTAACTCAAAAGCTTCTTTTCCCACTTTGACCTGCCTGTTTTCCCAGATTGGGTTCTTCAGAATGGAAAGGGAACATATCTGTTGAGGCAAACTAAGGAGCTGAGACTTTGTTCCCCCAAAACATCAGAACTTTGATTCTAGAGATTTGTTTTTAGAAAACCTTTGTTTTTAGAAAAACAAGTTAATATTTTTTCCCATTTGGAAAGTCACAACTTGTCTATGCTTGTTTTTCTACTGTAGTCTTGGGGATGTTTTTGAAGGGGTTTTATTTTCTTTTTTGCTTTTCTTTTTCAGTTAGTAGCAGGTTATGCCATATGTAAAAATTTTGACAAACCACATACAATTCTCACACAAAAAACAAACAACTGCAATTTCTAGTCACTCTATCCAATGGAGACAGTGTTTACATTTCCATTTTTATTTAATGTCTTTTTGACTGCTTTAATTAGTTTCTTCATTCCACCTCAGTGAGCTGGAATCTCAGTGAGCACCACAGAATGGTTTATAGTTACCGGTTAAGCAGTACCCAAACCCCAGGCAACTGTTCTTCTTTTTTTCTTTTTTCACATGGGCAGGCACTGGGAATTGAACCCAGGTCTCTGGTGTGGCAGGCGAGAACTCTGCCAGTGAGCCAACAGTGGCCTGCCCCGGGCAACTGTTTTGAATTTGTCATGGACCTTTGGTCCAAGAAACAACTGATGTCTGTAGTGGAGGATGTGGGCTGAGGGATGGACAAGTGGGGAGAATTTGAGAAGATAAAAAAGTTGAAAAAAATCTGTGGCCAAGGTGTATGTGTGTGTGTGTGTGTAATTCCATTTGCGTGACTTATTTCCTTCCAAGATTGAAGATGTTTTAACAATGGGGAATCAGCTGCCCATTGAGGCACTTAAATGAATATGTTCCAATGTTGGTTTGGCAAGTTTTAAGAGCAAAGTTGTCTAGTATTATAATGCATGCCTCAGCTCTGCTTGGGAATGGGAGTTAGTCTTGTGTTTTTCATTTTTAGATGGGGAAATCATAGCTCAAAAAGATCTTGTTCATTACCCATTAGTCATTCAGTAACTACCATGTACCTGCAAACTCCCTGAGCTCAAGAAACTAGTAGCTAAGTGGGGAGATAACCAAGTGAAATATTGGCTCCCCTTACTTGGTTCCTTCATGATTTCAAAGACATTAATTAAGCATGTGCTATGATAAATAAAAAATGAATGAGAATGTTTCTTCTCTCAGAGAGTTTACAATCCAGTAGGTATAGCAAAATGAACCTTATCCACCTCCATCTTCTGTTTTCTTGCTGCTGCTAACAAACCTCTCTCTCTCTCTCACCCTTTTTCTCCCCATCTTCCCCCATCTCCCTCTATCTCTCCCCCCTCTCCCTCTATCTCTTTCTTAATGAGACCTCTTTGTCTTCCACCTCTTCCTATTCTCCAGATCCATCAGCCATGTCCTGGTGCCTCTTCTCCAGATCCACCAGCCATGTCCTGGTGCCTCTTTTCCAGATCCACCAGCCATGTCCTGGTGCCTCTTCTCCAGATCCGTCAGCCATGTCTTGGTCCCTCTAGCCCTCCCACTCTGCCAGAAGCCCATGAACCGCTACTTCAGACATGGGTATGAGTTATTGCTGTTGTGCTAAATGTTCACACTGCCCATTTCCAGTCATGAGTGGGAGATCAATCTACTTTCTCTCATATTCTGGAACCATTCAGATCCCCTGGGAACACTGCAAAAGGAGGATTCATTCCATTTCAAATTCTCCCTGAATATAAAGCCCAACTGAGGCCCTTCCGCTGTCTGGGAATCTTTTTACTCACCTCCCACTGACTATCCAACAGGTCTTCTGCAGCATCCTTTCCAAACTTTATTCACTCTCCAGAGGCTGTGAGCCTGGCCTTCCCTCATGCCATGCCTACACCACGTGCTGCTGAGGTTAGCTTCTTTGGCATCCTTTGTCTTCCCTGTAGGATTCTTGTCATTCCTTCCATCCAGCTCCTTGTTCACTGCTTATTCTTCAATCTTTTGAATTTTGGGGTCAAGCAATACCAAAATCATGATAATGATAGCTGCCATTTTTGAAGTTTATTATTACAAGGCAAATGACTTTTCCAAAGTTGAGATTTTTCCTCTGGTTCACAAAACAACTGCTTGGATAAAAGCAGTCCTAAGGAAGGAAGACTATGAATTCCTTTTAAGAGGAATCTGCAAATTTTAAGGACTCTGATATATTGGAAGTATTCATTACATTTAGGCATCCGGTGAGCCCTGATTTCTCCATTATTTATATTCTATTTGTCTACCTTTCTACTGTATGATCTGTATCTTTCGACTTCCTAGAAAATAATTGGGGAAATCTTTCTAGCATTAATTTTTCTGTAATTTTAAAAATCAATTTTGAAATTATACAAGTTATAAATTTATCGTGTAAAAAATTAAAATCGCAGGTAAGGCTAAAGTGCCTTAGCTCCTTCCCCTGTTTACCCTGAAGGCAACTGCTGAACTGCTGCTATCTGTTTGGAATGTCTTTTGCCAGGACATTTTATATGCATTTATATAAATATTTGTAACCACTGTCAATTTGCAGTCATGCACATGTACAGTTTCCCCCTTGTGTGTGCTTGTATACACAAATAGAACATGGACTGAAACCATAGCATTATGCTTGGTTTCTGAGGGAACTGTATAAACTCCTGTTCTGGTTTCACATGAAATAGCAATTTGAAAACAGCATCTTATTCATGAGAATATAAAAAATAAAACTGCTTTGCTGCTTTCAAGTGTTAGACACCTCAGTTTATCTGATTTTTTGCCCATTTGTTTTCTAAACACATAAAAATGTGGATTTATATCCAAGGGGTTTGCCTCTGAGATTTCCCAGATCAGATGTCAGAGGTCCATGAGTCATTTAATAATGGAACTTTCCTGATTTTTCTTTTTACCTACAAATGACCTCAGTGGAAAAAATGTTTTACTTCTAAGACAAATTAACCCAATTTCTCTCTTCCTTATTTTCACCACAACTTTTCCTATCATGGAACCAAAAGGCTGCCACTCAGTCCCTTGATTTCATCTACCCTCCTAATTTTGCCTCTCCCTAGCTTCTTCCTTTCTCCATCAACCACTCTGAAAGAGCAGTCTACATTGCCTGATTGTACACCTCCCATCCCCTCCTTCCTCATGGCCTTCTTTCCCTGCTAACATCTGGCTCCCACTCACTCCCCCAACCCTCCACTGAAATTGACTTGGCTAATGTCAGTTTTGGCATCCTTATTGACACTAGTGTGAAGGACCCTGTGAAGTGGAGACAGGAGATAATCTCAAAAGTCATTGCACTACAGAGAATTTCTGCTGCATTCGAAGTCATGGATCACTTCTTTCCTTTCTCAGCCTCCTCCTCACTTTCTTTCAGGGACTCCACTCAGCCTTGGTTTGTGTCAGCCACGGTTCACTACACATTCCCCACTTGCTATTACCCACCATTAGCTTGGACCTCACGCATTTTCACTCAATTGCTCTCTCTGGGTGGTCTTATCTATTCTTATTTAGATGGGGGTGGGGGGTAAGCCTTCTCCTCATGTTAATCTCTTCTCCTAAACATTGCAAACCTTCTTTCCCCTGCTTTTTAGATCTAATCAGTCACCACATTCTGCTTTTTATTCTTAAAAAATGAAATCTCAAATCTAGTTGTTCCATTCAGTTCCCTCTATGCATACCCACTACTTCTTTCGATTGAGATTCCTATTGCTTGGGCTGCACAATTCTTGACTGTTAGAGCTCTCTTCTAGCCTCCAATCCTTAGTAGACTACTGGACACATGGCAGAGCAGGGGATAGTAGCCAAATGAACATCCCCACAATCCTAGATCTTATAGACATATTTTCAAACCTCATGTCACCACCTGCTGAAAGCATGCCACCAATTCCCTATTGCCTACAAAATGAATTTCCCATGACCTCTTAGGTTATCTCCTGCCTCTTCCACCCTTACAGAGCCTTCAGATTCCCATCATCCTGAACTGCTCACTGTTCTCTAATATTTCATGACTTCTCATAATTACAACTTTTTAAGGTTGTGGCCCTGCCTTACTTCTTTCTCTTTTAGGCATCCCCTGGCAAAGTCCCCACTCCCCTGGGGGGAGTCGTCCCCCCATCCCGCACACTCACCGCGTGGTGCCCATCTCTAGGCGAGCATTTATCTCAGAATATCTCCAGAGCCTATCTCCCTCCTCTGGTGTTCAAGGCTCCTGGGAGACTATCACTTACTTACTTAAGTGACCCTATAACTGAGAAATTAGGATGTAAGGGATGATTTTGATTACTGAATCATAGTCCTTTTTTGCTTTCTGGGATATTGGAGTAGACAGGGAAATACCTGAAAGCCCTAAACTATAGTTCAGCTGCCCTAATATCTGAAATGAGGGGAAAAGCCCTTATCTTGTGCCTTTGTGACTAAGACTATTATGCCCTTTATCTGGTCATTTTCTTGTAGGGCAAAGGCCCTAATGCTAACGAAGTCAGCTATTAACTAGCCCCAGCCCTGGACCTCTGTAAATCATATCAGCTAGACTCTGCTATTGAAAGATAGCTTGTCTCCCTTCCTTTTGGCTCACACCTTTAGTATTGAAGTGATAGCTCTGCCTCCCCTCCTTTCAGCTTATGTTCTTCTATTGAAATGATAATAACACTGTCTTCTTTTCTGCTTTAAACTTGCTATTCAATATGACCTCATCTCCCCTTGCTAAAATAAAAAAAAACAAAAAACTTGAACACCCTAAACTCAGGGAGACAGATTTTGGCCCGCTAGGCTGTCTGCTCTTGTACTACATGCCTAGTAATAAACTCTTTCTTTGAAACCCAGGTGTCTCAGGAATTGGTTACTGAGCATGTCGGGCATAAGAATCCATGACCTTTGTCCAGTGACAACTCAAACTAAACACTTCACAAAGTGGTTCCATGGAGGTCCTGAACCAGAATCACGTGAGGCTTGTTAAGTCTAGACTCCCAGGTCCATCCCACAACTGCTTAATCTGTTTATCTGGGAGGTGAAGCCCAGGGGCACATGAACTTAAGAAGCATCCAGATGATTCTTGAGCACATAGAAGTTTGAGAATACAGCAAGTGCACCTAATAAATATTTGATGAATAAAGTCACGATGAAGTACCGAGATAAAAAAAAGAAATCGACTCTATTTCCTTCATTCCTCATTGGCTGGGGACAGGCCCAGGGAATTTGGCTCAGCCTGGGATCAAAGTGACCTAATGGGAAACAGCCTCACATTATTCTCTAATCAAGTCATGCAAAGTACTTATTGTCCTGTTTCAAATGCCAGGTAATGTTTAGGGTCATTCAAAGCCCTGAAGATTGTTGGCTTTGATAAGAAGGACTAACAGAGTCTTGTTCAAGTGAGAACTGGTATTGCTGGAATACTCTGAATTTTTAACACCAAAGCTTAAGTCTTTCACAAGTCCCTTCGAATGAGTCTCACTCTTTCACTTGCTGTGTTTATCACATCATTGGCAACTCTACAGTTGGGGAGTAGACCTCCCCAGTTGGCATTCAAGATCTATGAATGGGTCTCAAGGCTTTTCAGGCTTTCAGCGAGGCTGATAGGCCATTGTGAAGATAGGCAAGCCTTGTTTTGTCCAGGAGGGGCTCTAAAAATGTCTTTTCAAGTTTCTTTATAGATTTTGAGCTCTAGCAACACAATCATGAGATCTGTCATAATGTGTGACACCGGGTTTATTGAAGACTACGGATCATCTGAATGACACATAAACTCTCCTCAACAAGTATTTGTCAAATTTATTGTTTACCAAAGAAATAAATCTTTCCAAAAGTACATATGACAAATGTATAGAAACACTCATATGTACCATAATAGAGCAAAATACAAACATATGTTCCTGAGAGGTGGAAAAGAAAATAAAGGCATCAGAAGTGATCGGTGGTCGAGAGCTATGTTTTGATTTGAAGATGAGGCATGATATAGTCTGGCAATTAAACTACCTGCTGGACAACTGATGGGATGCCACAGCTGGGCAGAGCTGTAGAGGTCATCAAATTTATTTTAGTATATATTATTTATTCTTTACTATTTCCATTATTTCTTTATTATACAAGTAACAACATATTCATTGTCAAAACCTGGAAAAATGTGCCAAAAAGATGACATAATCAATGTTACATCGGAGTACATATTCTTTAGACATTTTCCCATGTGTATGTAATGTAGTTTATTATAGTGCCATAGTTTTCCATTGCTGCTCTAATAAATTACCAAAAACTTAGTGGCTTAGAACAACCCAAATTTATTATTATTATTTTTTTAACAGGTTAGAAGTCCAACGTCGTTCTCACTGGGCTAAAATCAAAGTATGGGTAGGGCTGTGTTCCTTGTAGAGGGTCTAGGGGAAAATTTGTTCCTTGCCTTTTTGTTTTTTTGGCTTCTGAAGGCCACTTGCACTCCTTGATTCATAGCCCCTTCCTCCATGTTCAAAGCCAGCAATGCCACCTGTCTCTGACCATTCCTCCATAGTCATTTGGAGGACCATTTCCTCTGTCCACAGCAGGGAAAGTTTCTCCTCTCCTATTTTAAGAAAACTTGTGATTTTAGTGGGCACACCTGGACAATCTAGGATAGTCTCTCCATCTCAAGGTCCTTAACATAATCACATCTGCAAAGTCCCTTTTGCCAAGCACGGTAACATGTTCACAGGTTCCAGGGATGAAGAGATCATTACTCTGCCTATCACATGTAGAGAAAGAACTAATGTTCTGAGAGTTTCAGTAACTTATCCGTTATCACACAGCTGCTAAATTCTTTTGGATTGCAAGGTTCAGAGATACAATCAGATTCTCAACTAATAGAAATTTGTGATAGAAGCCATACAAGGGAGAACCGCAAAGAGTTTGAATAGACATAGAAACAAGCCTCTCAGAAGCTGGCTTCCTTTTCAGTTTATGACACGATTATCTTGTTGAACTCTCAACAACTGGCATCCTTGGCACTTGTTTCTACTTTTACTCCTTACACTTCTCAGACCCCTTCTAACTCTCTCTGGTGTCTCTCTTTTACCACTCAGTTTCTTGACTTTATTGCCCTTTGTTCCTCTCCAAGAGTCTCTCGGTGTTTGGCTTCCCACCACCACCACTTGCATTGAATGTCTTACGTTCAAACTCCTTAAGAGAAAATATCTGACAGTAGGTAGATGCCTCCCACTGGTTATCTCCCTGGCTACCAGTCAGCTTATGTGTGGCAGTCTTCCAGAACCAACTGCCATTTCCTGGGACCATCCATCTGCCATGACGATGTGTGTGTAAGAAGTCATGTAGGGTCACTTCCCGCAGAAAAGGGCCACAAACTAGGTGGCCTAGAATCCAAATCCTAGGCCAGAATTTCTTTCTATCACAGCCCTATGTAAGATGCAGTTGAACATTATCTGAGAACCAAAACTAGGATTATATAGCTGAGCTAGAGTGTGAACAAGGGCTGGGTAAGCGGAAGAGAACAGCATCCAGAACTAGTACTCAATATGGACATTCTGAAAGGAAGAACTTCGGCTTAGGTAATTGCTTCTAGTTACGTTAAGGCTTTAATTACTGATCTTTAAGACCACACAGACTTACGAAATTTCCAAAATTATATCATTGAGATCAGTAACTAGGACGTCGAGTTACTCCCGCAAACCACACAGGGCCTTGCAAAATAAGGATTTGGAAAGGGGTCTCTGATGTTTCTAAATTTTGCACCCATTTCTTTCTCCAGCTCCATGTGCTCTGAAGCAGGGGGAAATGGTCTCATTAACTTGGAAAGAATGAAAATCTAACAAATTTTCAGAAAGAGAAAAGCTCTCTTGGGCATGCTGACCCTGTCACCACCACCCCCTTCCTCGTGATGGAAGAATGTACATACTTCATCTGATATTTCCCACAAAAATGTGTGCTGCGGTCACAGCTCAGAGATGCCAACACAAATTTCAAACATAGCCACCTCCTGGTTGAGAGTACATTCTGGGCTGTTTTTAGTCTGGGTTTAGGTAACTGGAGACTAAAGCTGATTTCAAATTTCCATTGATTACATGGGGAGAAATGGCCATCCAATAGATAGAAATCTAGCACAAATTCTTTTCCCTGACAGCACTATGCCAGTAAGAATTGGTATGTTGCCACATTACGTGGAATCAGGGCTTTTTCTACATGGTGTCCTATTTTTCTTTTCCTATTGTGCTTTTAGAGAGTATTCTGCTGTCGTTTTGCCTTTTCAACTTCCTACACCCAATAATAATTACTCAAAATTGACACTTTCTCTTGGAAATACACAACTTTCTTTGTGCAGTCAATCAAATGAAATTTTTGGAGCACTTGGCACTGTGTAAAGAGCTGGGAATAAACAAATGAGAAAATCATACACAGTGTAGTATATGTTTGGGCCACATGCAAATAATATAAAAAATGGAACTTATGATGGCTTGAACAATATAAATATTTGTTGCCTCACAAAACAAGAAGTCTTGGGTAGTGTGGTAGCAGAGTTGGTTAATTCAGTGACTTAATAAAAGTCATCACAGGCAGGCCATGGGGGCTCAGCAGGCAGAGTTCTCGCCTGCCATGCTGGAGACCCAGGTTTGATGCTCAGTGCCCGCCCATGCAAAAAAAAAAAAGTCATCATGTCAGCTTTGTTCTCAGATTGGTTCCCTCATGGTTGCAATGTGGCTGTAACAGTTTTAGGCAGTGCATTTGCAATCATATCCAAATGCAACAACAATTTAAAAAGCCAATAGGAAGACACTCCCCTCTTTGAATCCCATACCTCTTTTTGAGAGAGCATCCCTTTCCTAGAAAGGAGCCACCAGCCTCTCCACAATCACTCCCCAGCAGATATTTCCCCACGGATTGGGAGGCTGAACTGAGTTCCTAAGCCAATCAACAGAAAAACAAATGAAATGGTCATAACTGGCTTGGATGGGTCAAGATTTGCCTCCTGATATTTCAAAGAGAGTGAGAGGCTATCCTGAAGGTTATTCTTATGCGTTATGTAGATATCCTTTTTTAGTTTATGAGGTTTTGGAGTGGCTGGAGGGAAGTATCTGAAACTGTTGAGCTGTGTTCCAGTAGCCTTGATTCTTGAAGATGATTGTATAACAATATAGTTTTCACAATGTGACTGTATGATTGTGAAAACCCTGTGTCTGATGCTCCTTTTATCCAGGGCATGGACAGATGAGTAAAAAAATATGGATAAAAAGTAAATTAATAATGGGGGGGATGAGGGATAAAATAAAATTGGGTAGAGGGAAATGCTAATAGCCAATGAGAGGAAGTATGTAAGGGGTATGGTATGTATGAGTTTTTTCTTTTTCTTTTTTTTTTGCTGGATTGATGCAAATGTTCTAAAAAAATGATCATGGTGATGAATACATAGTTATGTGATGAGATTGTGAGCCACTGATTATACACCATGTATGGACTGTATGTGTGTGAAGATTTGTCAATAAAAAAATATATTTTTAATTGCCTCCTGAGATTAGGAGAAGGGCTCAGTCTCCTCTGTGTGCCCTGCATACAAACAAAATTCAGTTCATTAGGAGAGAGAAAGGATGGCTATTGAATATTGGATAAGAAATCAGGGATTCCTAGCTGACACAGAAAAGAAAGGGAGAAACACTGTGTTTTAGTTTTCTTAGCTGCTCAAGCACATACAATGCCTGGGTTAGGTTAAACAATGGGCATTTATTGGCTCACAGCTTTGAGATTGGGATAAAGTCCAAATCAAGACATCATCAAGGCAATGCTTTCTTCCCAAAGACTGGAGTTCTGGTGCTGGCTGCTGGTCAGCCTTGGTCCTGGACTCCTCTGTCACATAGTAATGCACGTGGCAGCCTCTCCTTGCCTCTCCCTTTCCTTCCTGGGGTTTGTTGACCTTCAGCGTCTTGCTGCTCCTTCTGATTCTCTGTTTGAATTTCATTCTGCTTATAAATAATAATCCCCCAGTAAAAGGATTAAAACCCATATTGATTAACTGGTCCACACTTTAACTAAAATAACCTCATCAAAAGGCCCTAATTACAATAGGTTCACACCACAGGAACCGATTAAGTTTGAGAACTTGTTTTTCTGCGGTACTTCGCTCCAAACCACTGCACACTCCTTCCCTTACACTTTAGTCAGAAACACCAAGAGGCTAGTATCAGCTTTGCTACTATGTACTTGCAAGATCTTGGATTAGTTACCTAACCTCTTGGAATCTCAATTTCTGCATATGTAAAATGGGAACTCATATTTATCTCTTTGCGTTATTGTGAAGATCAAATATATTAAAATATGTATAATCCCCAGAGCCTGGCACAAAGGAATTGCCCAGTAAATGCTATTCCCTTCATCAAAGCTCATGGGCAGCATACAGTCTTAATTGCTAGGTAACTGAAAAGTTAATCAGCTAATACCCTGAGTGATAAGCACTATGATATAGTTCTATGCAGAGACTTCCTGGGGCGGATGATAAGATCAAACTTGCCAGAAGTCAATGAGGTCCCCAACAATGCTTTTGCTAAATCCAATAGCTTCAGTCCATTGTTTCTCTTACTTTTTCTTTCTGCAGCATTGCTGCTCTTGACAATTCCCTCTCTTTGTATTCCCTGCCAACTTTGTCCTGGCTTTCCTCCTACTTCTCTGGCAACTTGTTTTCATGCTCTTTTATAGGGTTCTGTTTTCCTGTTTTCTCCAGAACTGTGTCCTCTCCATCTGTTTCAGTCTCACCTGTAAACTCCTGAGATGAGAACTCATCCATTTCTATATCTTCAATTCCCATCTACATGTTCATGGCAGATGGACAGTCAAATAAATAGTTCTTTAATTCATATCTGATGCAATCCTTTATTCCACAAATATTTATTTTGAATATTGAACACCTACTATATGCCTGGTACAATTATATGCATGCTTGAAATACAGCAATAAACAAAACAGACTAATCCATGCCCTCAGGAAGCTTACATTCTAATGAAGACACAGACGGGCAGTATTGTGTAGGTGTTATAATATTGTTGTAAAGTGACCTGGAAATGACAACAAATTGATAGCAGATTCAGCATGACTATAGTTTCAATGCTCAATGCAATTTGCTTGCTAATCACAAGCTGCCAACACAACCAATATTCAATAATTAGGTCAAGGGCATGCAACACGTTTAAAGGTGGAGGATTCTAGAGTCTCTAAAGTCCATCAGCCCAAGAGACAACACAAAGCAGACATCTGCCTTAATGAGAGGTCGTGGAAGCTGACCCTACATAGCATCATTGGAGGACCTAATGATGCTGGTGTGATGTGTAGGTCATTGTGCAATGAGGATGGCAGTAAGCCTTGCAACGTAGCATGGGCCTTGGAGCCTGGAGCCAGGGCAGCCAGGTGTCAGTCTGCCTCTGCACTGGCATCTGCACTGGGCTTTTTTTTTTACCTCAGAGATCTGGTCCCTGGATCCTTATCAAGGGAATGCTCCTGTGGCAGGTGTTAATCCAGTCCATAATCATACCTTTGCACGAACTATACAAGTTTTTTTTCAATTTATTTACATTCTAACTGTGGTTAACATGTTTACAATGTTTTGAGGATTCGAGACCATTAATATCATTTCAATACACAATAGACAGTGAATAAATAAACAAAGCCATTTTGTATATTAGGAGGAGTAAGTGCTATGGAAAATACAATGCTGGGTTAATAAGGTAGAGTAGGTACGAGGCAGAAGAACCTCTGTTTTCTTACAAGGGCCTCAGGGAATGCTTCTTTGATGATATAACACTTAGTCAGAGACCACAAAGAAGCAACAGAGCAAACCATGAGTCTTGGCAGAGGGAAAAAGCACAAATACCCCAAAGTGGGATGGTGCCTGGCATCTTCAGGGAATGGCAAGGCAGCTATTGTGGCTGGAATGGAATGAGTAAGTGGGAAAGAGGAAGGAAATGAGATCAGGGAGGCAAGGGGGAAGGTCAGGTAGGGCTTTGGTAGGGAAGGTCAGTGTTAGGGTTTTGGTCTACATTGAGTGAAACAAGGCGCCGTTGAAGGACTTGAGGAGAGGAGTGGCAAGATATACTCTTAGAGGATCACTCTGGTAGCAGGGTGAGAAAGAATAATCCATAGGAGAACTGAGCAGAGGCAGGTATTTCTGTAAGGAAGTCATTGCAATAATCAAGGAAAGAGCTAATGGCAGTTTAAATCATGGTGGTAGTATTGGAATGGTGAGAAATGGATGAATTTTGGTTATCATGTCAGGTGAGATCAACAGAATTTTCTGTTGGATTGAAAGAAAGTGAAAGAAAGAAATCAAAGTTGAGCTCAAAGATTTTGGCCTCAACAAATGTAAGGTGTTATTATTTTCAGAGATTAGGAAGACCGTGGGGGAATTGACAGCAAGATAGGAACATAGAGTTAGATTTGAGGTAGATTCAATTCAACTTGATTTTTAGACATCCAGGATGCTGTGCACAAATTTGGTATGTGAATGTGGAGTTCAAGGGAGAGGTCTGGGCTGGAGGTAGAAGTTTTAGGTTCCCAGCATAGAGATGATATTTAAAGCAGTGGCATGGGATGAGGTCACTAAGAGAGCGTACTTGGAAAAGAGAGGCAAACTGAGGATTGAGAATTGGGCGTGTCAATAGGAAGAAGTTGGGGAGAGCAGGGGAACCAATAAGGGGACTGAGAAGGAATGGTCAAAGAGGTAGGAGGACAACCACCAAGTGTGTGTGTCCTGGAAATGAATGAAGAAAATGTGTCTGGGAAGAGATGAAACATGTCTCAACTGCTGATAGGGGAGGTAAGATGGGAATTGAGAATTGACTGATGGATTTAATGATGTGTAGGTCATCTTGACCTTGGCAAAGCAGCTTCAGTTGTGGTTTCAAGAGAGGAGAAGAAGGCAGCAGTATGGGCAACACCTTCAAGGAGCTTTGCTGTAAAAGAGTAGAAGGAAAGAATGGTAGCCAAAGGAGGATATGAAGCCAAGGAAGGGGCCCAGAGAGTTTTTTCATTTTGAGATAGGAGATTCAATATGCTGAAGTGATAACAGAAACAATCTAATGGAAAGGGAATTTCTTTGATATGGGAATGAGAGAAGGGAATTGTTGGTAAGAGGTTCTTGAGAAGGCAAAAGGAGAGGGGATCTAAGAAACTATCTAGGAAAGTGGCCACAAGTGAACAGGGGTAAATATCTTGCACATTCTTTTCTGACCCTTCTGTTTTCTCTGTGAAATAGGAAATTGGCCATCAACTAAGACTGAAGTTGGGGGAGGAGGTGATGGAGGCTTAAGGAAGAAGGGGTGTGTGTGGCAAAGTCATTTTGGAGGGTGCAGGAGTGAATGGACCATGGAAATACAGGATTGCAGGCCGGTGAATACAAAATAAACATTGGCCTAGTGCATGCTAGCTCCAAAATCTATTTTTGAACGCTGGCATCTCTCCAAACTCACATATTCACCTGCCTACCAATATCTATCCCCTAACTTTCCACAGGTACTGCAAACACATTTTCAAAACTAAACTCATTGTCTCTCTGCCTACCTTCTCTTTACAAGCCTGCTCCTCCTGTGTTCCCTATTTCAGAAAAGTTCACCCCACACTTCCTAATTTCTAAATAATATTCCCTCCATAATATTCCTATTATGGATTGAATTGTCTCCCCCTCATAAAAAAGATACATTGAAGTCCTAACCCCCAGGACCTCAAAATGTGAACTTATTAGGAAATAAGGTTATTACTGATAGAATTAATGAAGTTAATCATAATGGAATGGGATAGGCCCTACTCCAGCATGGCTGGTGTCCCTAAAAGAAGAAAAAAAAAAAAGAAACACAGATACACATGGGAGAAGGCCATGTGAAGATGGAGGCAGAGATTGGAGTTGATACATTTACAAGCCATGGAGTGTCAAGATCTCTGGCAAATACCAGAAGCTAAAACAAGGAAGGAGGGATTCTCCCCTACAGATTTCAGGGGGAGCACAGCACTGCTGACACTTTGAGTTCAGACTTCCAGCCTCCAGAACTGTGAGACAATACATTTCTCTTGTGTGAAGCCACCCAGTTCATGGTTCCTCGTTACAGCAGCCCTAGGAAACCAAGCCATTTGGTGACCATATGCCGTCACTTCTATCTCCTTAATGTCTTTTAATTTTTCCTCGATTGTTGAGAGGCTCATCATTTTTAAATGCATTTGTTGGACAGGCCATCATGTTTTTATGGATTAGTGATCTCCTCTGTCAGACTCTTCAGTTGTTCTTTTTTTTTTAATTCAGCTTAACAAACACTGAGGACATTCTATATGCAGCACACTGGGATACAAAGGTGAATAGTAAGATCTGATCTGTACCTTTGAATAACTCATAAACTGGTGTAGGAAAATATTTCTCAAACTTCAATGTGCATTCAAATCATATGATTCTCTTGTTAAACTACAGGTTGTGATTCAGCTGGTTCTTGATCCAGTCTTCAGATTCTGTATTTCTAATAAGCTCCAGTTGAGGCCCATCAAGCTGCTCCATAAAGCACACTTTGACAAGCAAGGGTCTTTAGAAGACAGAAACTCATGCAGATGATTTAAACTTAATGTGTTAATTGTTTGAACAGAGCAGCTACACGAACATAGTTTAGCAAATAGGCTGAAGCAAAATATAAAGACCATTCAATTGCAAGCCAAGGAATGTGCATTTGAATTTGAAGATGATGTAGAAACATGGAAGGATTTGAAAAGAAGAATGGCATGGTTCTGTTGCCAACTACTTATTGAAAATCAACCAAGCCCTCTGTCTTCATGGAGCTTGCATCCTGGAGGGAGAGGGCGGGGAGAGCAGATAATGTGTAAGAAAACAAATAAATAAGGGTAAATTTAGACTGTGGAAGTGCTGGAAAAAAATAAAAAGGTCAATATGATTAGACTTGGAGCATTGCTCTTGTGGGAGGTCATTGTTGAGCCGAGAACTAATGATGCATTGGAGTCAGTCAAGCAGGGATCTGTGGGAAGAGCATTTTTGGCAGAGGGAACAGCAAGTTGGAAGCCTTGAGGCAAGAGTAAGTGGTGAGGTGGGAGCTCTTTCGGAGTTCTTGGAGGATTGGTTAGAGGTCTTTGGGGCTGGACCCTAGGTAAATGATCTGAGATGAGGTTGGAAAGACGAGCAGGGTCCCGGTCAAGGAGGGACCTTGCAAACCACGATATAGGGCTATAAAGGGCTTACATTTTCAGTTTAAGTGTGGGAGCAAAATAATTTTTTTTTTTTAAAAAGATAACTAGCTGCCATGTGAAGTTTGAATTGTGAGTGTGCTTATAGGAAAGGGGTGGAATATGAGCTATTTGGACATGCTCAAAACTATGCTTTATAGAAAGATGAATCTGTCAGCAACATGTACAATGGCCTGGAGAGGAAAGTGAAGCTCTTTGGAAATGCCTGTCCCTGATAGTTAATGAGAACCTGAACTGGAAAGTCAGACTAGGGGATCCACAAATGAGGTTATAGGAAGTGAGATTAGAGGTTCAGATAATGCCCAGCTCACTGGTGCCCAAGCGTGGGAAACAGTTACTTCTCATTAAATTTCTCATTTTGCTCTCTCCACAATCCCGCAGTGTTTGTTACACAAATCAGTTTCCAGGGTATTAACCAGACCTACGGAGAGACCCTGAAGTAGTGGCCTGATCTATAGCCATTCAAACATAACTGCCTCAGGGGACTTTCAAATTCAGCCAAAAAGAATGAAAAGCTGCTTTCCACTTTGAGGGTTAGCAATAGGTCTCCCGTTTGCATTATCTATGCTCACTCAAGATCCATCTAGATGGGTCTAGATCTTTAAAACTCTGCTGAGTAGTTGACAACAAAGTGAGATTTCAGGAATTCAGGATGAATCCATCTTAAAAATAATAGTGAGCAAGGTTATGGAGTCTCTTGAAGAAGCATCTTCATGCCTTGATAAAGTTGGTTTGAGATATGGCTGGGGATTTAGTTTAAGGTAGAAGCAATCCCTAGGGTAACACTTTCAGCTGTATTTTAATCTGTATTTGATGTAAATGAGTTTCACATCCTTCTTGAGGAAAGAGTTGACTGGGAAATAGTGGATGGCACTGGGTCCCAAGTGGGGGCTAGAATGGGGAAGGGGGAAGGGGAGGGATGGAGCACCAAACTTCATTTCCTTCATGCGTTTGCTCAGAGCCAGGAAACATCCTTCTTGAGCAGAGGGTCCATAAAAATGCTGAATGAAGAAGAAAAAAAATCTGGCTTTATAACTTTTTGCATTACCTGCGCGTGATTCCATTCTAAAGTGAGCTGTGCATGTGGTGGAGTGCCTTAAAATATATTCTTTTTAAAAAGGAAACTCTTTGATCTGTATTTTTTGACCTCCTTCCCTTGGGGCAGCTGCTTGGCTGCATTCAGCTGTCACCATGCCAAAAAAGCTTTAGCCGGCACTGGGGAGCTCTAAGGCAGAGTGGGGAGAATTTTGCACTTCAGATTCAGTTTCATAGCAATATGGAAATGACAAAACTGGAAGGAAGAAAGGGAAGTCATCTTTTATGAAGCACCAACTGTATGACTGGCTCATATTGGACACTTTTCACATACGTTAACTCGAAGGCCCCACCCACACATTCCTCTGGTTCTCCTTGGAATCTCCTGGGTGAGTTATCTTTGGGCTCAAACGGGAAACATGCCTCCTGCCAATTCATTTGTGTGGGTAATAGTAATACCTATTCTTCATCAAGCACTTACCACATGTTGGGTTCTTGACAGGGACTCCCTTATTTAATACTCTCGACACCTTAAGAGATGGTCTCATTAGTGTCCTTATTTTAAGGTAAAACAGCTGAATCCCAGGGATGCTGAGTGGCTTTTGGCCACAATCAGCAGTGCCATGATTCAAACCCAGGCCTCCAGATTCTGGAGACCACATATTTAGCTATGATGTGATATTGCTTCTACTTAGAAAAAGCGTACAAATATACCTTTTCCCCAAATGAAGATTAAAAAGGCCTAGTCTGGGTAAAATTTCCTCCTAGGTTTCTGTCTGAAGTCTTCAGGATCCTTAATTTTTGTCTCCTTTCTCTCCCTAAAGGCACCCCTTTTCCCTTTAAGTACCCCTAGCCTTCCTATATTATATAATCTGCTACCACCACTACCTATCCTCTGAAAAAGTGACCCAGTGTAATTTACTCTCTCATCCTAATAATTTGTCTCCCAGTATGAATGCGTCTTTAGACTTTTTATCTTTAACCATGAAGTTTAATTTATCTCCTGAGAATTTTCAGCTATCCAGCAAATAAAGGATCTACTTGTCTCTTGACATTGTTTGGGATGGCTGGGGCTTGGAGACTGGCTGTATGTATACCTGGCGTGGGAACCTCCTCACAAGGTTTCCTACTTATCTGGGGAGGGAGAGTCCTAGAATCAGCCACTGGAAGTATGTTATCTGGGAGATGCTTGGTAACGGGTGCCCTCATTTCATCAGATTCTTGAATCTATAATCCAGAGGTCTGGAGCCTACTCTGCCTGAACCTTCATTCATTTACTCATTCATTCAATGATCAATTATGTGTGATCCCTCTGATCAGCTCTGGGTACAATCTCACTATCAAGACAGACACTTCTCCTGCTGCCACAGAACTTACAACCTGGAGTAGGAGACAGATATTAAACAAGAAAGTCAATGAAAAATGGGAACTTTTCATCTTTACCCCCAGTTCTTCCTCTTCTTTTCTCACTCCCTTGATATAATTCTTCTCCTATCCCCTTGCCACAAGGTTCCCAGATGCCAGGAATCCAGAACCTTCCTTTCTCCCATGGGCCAATGTCCTGGCTTGGACTTCCCTACCTCTCTTCTACCCACTGGGTAATCATCATGTTTGGCCAAGCTTACGGCATCAGATAGGAAACTCTTGGCTGGATGCCATGTTTTTCGCTGCCATGGATCATTTGGGCATTCCAAACACCCAGGATTAGAAATAGTGACAAGAACAAGGAGAAGCAAATGGTTGAATTTGCGGCATTCACTAATTCACTAATCTATTAATCATTAATCAGCAAAGATTTATTACATGGCTAATACATGCCAGGAATTGAGATATAGAGGTGAAGAAGAGTTTCTGTATAGAAAAAAAAACAACATAAATTTCCAAAAGGGTAAAGAATACTTCTATCTCATTCACACCTCTGTTCCCAATATCCATATCTTACAACTTGGCACAAAGTGGACATTCAATAAACATTCATGAAATGAAAGAATAAAGAAATGGGCTCATATTTTTTTTAGGGGGGGGGGTGCATGGTCTGGGAATCGAACCCGGGTCTCCCGCATGGAAGGCAAGCATTCTCCCACTGAACCACATGTGCATCCACAAATGGACCCATATTTTGAAGACAAGACTGAGATATGAAGAGCTATAATTAAATGGGATAGCTCTTTGTTCATTCAATAAATATTGATTTAGCATCAATTAAGTGATGTGAAAAAGTACAGGGTCTAGCAAGTACATAAAAGACACCTTTGCCTGGTCCAGTTGAAGACCTTATAGCTCATAAAAAGCTCAAACTACTTTTGAAAAAATGAAAGATTGATATAGCTGAAACATTTTGAGTAGGGGCAGAAGAAAGTAGAAAGAGATGAGGTTAGGAAAGAAAGCGATTAGATCACCAGGTCCTTGTAGAAAACGTTAGGAATTCTGGACTTATCTCAAGAGGTGTGGGAAGCTCTTCTAAGATTTTAAGCAGAAGTGAGGTATGGTTAGCTTTAATTTTTAGAAAATCACTCTTCCTTGTAGGTAAAGAATGATGGGAAATCAAGAATGGGTGGTAGGAGACCAATTAGGATGCTATGACAGTATCTAGGGATGAGATGACAAGTGGGTGATAGAGGAGACAGAAAGAAGATGGAACTAAAACATATTTGGGGATTAATAGGACACTGTAATCGTATGAGGGGTTAAGGGAGAGGAAGACTCAAACACAACTCTTATGCTACTTGCCTAAGTAATTCCATAAATGATGATGTCATTTTTCTGAGATTGAAAATACTGGTGGAGAATATGTTTTCTGGAGGAAGATTATCAACTTGAAGGACCTGTGAGATCCAAGTTGAAATTTTGAGTCATTTAGTGATAAACATGGAGTGACTGCCTGGTCCCATATGATTCCTCCTGTAATTATGAGATGTGGCTATAACCAATTGAAATCAATCATAACATCTTGACTTCCAGGACACAATGATCAAGTCATAGAAAAGTCATGTGAGCTTGATTGGACCAGTAAAATTCCTTTTCTTAATCTGAATAGAGAGAGGAGAGATTTTTTACACTCTGGTTACGGAGCTGTGAGGCTATAAATTTAGAGCTGTTGGTGAACATGACATGACCCCACCATGGAAATTACATTGACTTAAAAGAATGAAGTTAATATGCAGAGGGAAGAGAGGCAGAGAGAGTCCTAAAAGTGCCTGAGTCCTCTTGCTTCTGCCTGTTTTGGATGCATAAACAAATAGAGTCAGTGTCTGTCTACTGATCTATGGATCTTTCCATCTCTCTCTCTTCCCTCCTTGTCCTCCTGCTCTTCTTTCTGTGTCTCTATCTCTCTGTTTTGCTTCAGCTAGTTTTTGGAGGGATTCTATCACTTTAATACTATACAAGAGATAGAAACAAGCAGTTGGTTTCACAGTCTAGAACTCAGGAAGAGATTTTACCTATAGACCTATTTTGGAGAGTTGTTGATAAAGATAAAGATTTTGAAGCCACAGAGTGGAAGAGATTACCATGAATGAAAAACAAAAGAACAGATCTAAGCTTTGAGGATCTCTAACACTAAAGAAGTCAGGGAAAAGGATGAACTCATAAGGAGGTTGAAAAGAAATGTCCTGGGTCATTGGAGGAAAACCAATAGCGTGCAGTGTCACAGAAGCCAAGGGTGTTTTAAGGATGGGCTGGTCAATGGTGTAGAATGCTCAAGAGAGGGCAAATGCAATAGGAGCTGAAAGCAATCATTGGATCAGGCAACCAAGGCATCATTGGTGCCCTTACCAAGAAAAATCTCAGTGAAGGGGAGGGGTCAGAAGCCAGTGGGAGTGGATTGAGGAGTGAATGGAGGTGAGGAAGTAGAGCTTGAATATGGTGACATTTTTTTTTCGAGAATCTTAGCTATGATGGGAGGACATGAAAAGGGCAGCAATTAGATAGTAAGCTCAGGAAGGGATATTATTTACTTTTTTTATGATAGAAGAGACAAAAAGCAAATTTATATTTAAATTCTTATTAAAGCACAAAGGAGGAAACAACTAACTCTCTCTGGGTGAGTAGGAAAAGGTTTTTCCCAGGAGATGATTTTTGAGTTGGGTCTTGTATAGTGATTAAGACTTCCGCATGGGGGAAAAAGCATTGCATGCAAAGGAATACAGTAAGCAAAGGCAGGAGGGTGTGTTTGGAGAATGGTGGACAGCTCAGCACATGGAGAACTTTAACCCTAAACCCTATCAAGGGGACAGAAAAATCCATCCAATACTTTTTTCCACCTTATATCATTGTTCTCAATTTCATCATTAAAATTATCTTTAAGGTCCATTCCAATTAAAAAATTCATAGCTAATGGTGATCTGTCTTGAAATGCTTTGTTGGATTGATAATAATACCCTCCAAAATGAAGAACCCACTACAGTTATTTCCTGAAATTAGGCTTCATGCTGTATGATGAGAGACTTCTAGAAGACAGGAGACTTAGCCCAAAGTAACTTACTTAGAAAACAATAATCATGAAATAGCTTTGACATCTACCATGTTTTACCTCACAAATTCATGGGCGTCCTATTTCTTAACATATTTGACGTGGTTTATTATTATTACTGTTATTGATTGGTGCCCCAGGAAAAGAGGTGATCTTCACACTTTAGATGTAACTATTTCCTGATACCTACATACATACAGAAGCTCTGAGCAAGAATGAAAGTCCATGCCTGGCAACTACTTCCTATTTTGAGTCTTTTTTTCACTCGACCGCTCATTGTCAGTTTTACAGAGTGAAATATAGTAGAACTAGGGGATGTAGAAGTAGAGAGTTTACTGAGTTAATTGATCTGTATAAATGTCCTGGGCTAGAGGGAATCAAGTAATTGCATTATAAGCCGCAGCATCTTATTCACATATCACATTATTCACATCCACTTGGCCATATGAATTTCCATTATTAAAGAATATGAGATTTAAAAAAAGCTGTATAAAATTGCCTAAAAGAAACACACACACACACACACATTAATTGGATTCTTGGCAAAAGATTGAAAAACTGTCCCCAGAACTGATGAAGCACGATATTTTTAGACATCTTTGCCCTAAAATATGTTGGTGCCTTTGTGAATGAGTTCATAGCATATGCCGCAAACTTCTTTGGCCTAATCCTTAAAAAAAAACAAAAAACCAACCTCCATTTTTCCTTTTTATTACATAATAAAATAAAATAAGCAGTCTCTCAGTGCTGTCTTTTGGAAGCATTCTTAAGTTGAAAGCTCTTTTTATCTGCTTCCATCTACGTATTTGCCTTCATAAAAACCCTTTGCCCTACTTTTGTAACATAAAGATATAAATAGAAATGTAAGCTCTTTCCACCATTCTTTAAGTATTTTAGTTGCCCCCATTTTAAACTTATGAACTCACTCTTAAGATTAATCAGATTTCCTATGATACAACCTACTGCTATTTTTCTAATGAATAAGTTGAGGGCTAATGTTTTATATAGCATTGCAAGGGAAGAAGGGTTAATAAGCCACTAGTAGTGACAGATTTGACTTTGTGATAAGAGATCTGCCAAAGACTGGTAGAGGCCACCTAGTTGATCTTAAGATGGAATTAGTCTAGATGGTGCCAATGGGAATTAAGAGACTGCATGGTCCCAGAGCAAACACAATACCTGTCTTCTGGATGCTTTTAATCTCAAAGGTAAATGAGGGAATTGGGGCTTTCTGTGGTCTGGTCACACATTCCCCAGTGATTATACTACCAAATACTCTTGATGCAAAGTGACTATTTATCAGATACTAGAAAAGTCTTCTAAATCATTAAAGGATTTTAAAGGTCTGCTTGAGGTCCTGTGTTATTGAAATTAATCGGAGTTTTGAAGCTGCTTATGCATATTTCTGAGGCATACTATTGCTTGCTGGGTCTTAAGATTTGCCTTGTATTTAAAGGGGTACCTTTAAGTTTTCTTCAATGGTGCATACTCACTTGTCAAAACTTGCAGGGTTTAGTGGTCAGTGAGAGGGAGGGGTAAGGGGCATGGATGTATTTTTTTTTCTTTTTTTTTTTTTAACTTTTTTTATTAATTAAAAAAATTAACAAAAAACATTAAGATATCATTCCATTCTACATATACAATCAGTAATTCTTAATATTATCACATAGTTGCATATTCATCATTTCTTAGAACATTTGCATCGATTTAGAAAAAGAAATAAAAAGACAACAGAAAAAGAAATAAAACGATAATAGAGAAA
>PVIY010027212.1:0-34430 GCA_004026745.1 Myrmecophaga tridactyla | reverse complement strand
TAAGAGTTTTTTTGTATATATATATATATATTGTACTTCAATTAAAAGTTGACTTTCTTAAACTATATTCATTATGAAATATTTCAGACTTGTAATAAAGTATTAAGAATAATGCAACAAACACTGGTATATCCACTAACCAGTTTAAGAAATACTGTATTACAAAGGTTCTGTACATATTCCCTCCCCCATCCCCCATAACAACCATCTTTGTTTTGTAGTTTTTCTTTTCCATATATTTATTCTTTTAACACACACACACACACACACACACAATTGATAAAAGTGTTTTGAGTGTTTTTTATACCTGAAAAAAAACCATTCCGTATCTTACTCCAGATACACATTCACATTCACATTCAACCCTGTGGATGTGAACCCATTGAAATTAGGACCTTTTGGATGTGCTATTTTTAGTTAAGGTGTGGGCAGGTGAATCAGGATGAGTCTTAATTCTATTACTGCAGGACTTACGAAGAGGAAGTCATAGGGAAGAGCTGGAAGCAGGAAATCAGCTGTCAACAGAACCTGGAAGCAGAAGGAGAGACATTTCCCTGTTACGCAAGGCAGGAACAAAAGCCAAGGAATCCCAAGGAACCCTGAGCGAGTACCAAGAATGTTAAAAACTGGGGAGAAAGCAGTCATGTTGCTGGTAAATCGATTTTGAAATTCTCTTAGCCTAAAAATTGTGAGCCAATAAATTTCCATTGTTTAAGCCAACCCATTATATGGTATTTACCACAACAGCAAGAAAACTAAGACAATGGACAGCCCAAGGAGAAGTTTGCAGAGGTCAGAGTTAAGTGGAAACAAGATGGGCAGGTAGGAGCTACTGGCAGGTTCAGCCCCAATGTTCATAAATATTGAAAATTTTTGACCATTTTTGGATACTGTGTCATTTGAATAGTGTCCAAACAGTTTAACTGCCTCAACTTTGCATGCACATTCTGAAAATTAGAGCTTCAACATTATGTTGAAAAATTTGATATGAAAAACTTTGTTTGAATATGAAATCCATTTTCATCATTATAAGATATTTTTACATTACTTATGTCAACAAAAGGAAAGGGCTATAAGTCTTTAAAGATAATTTCAACTGCCACAAATTTTTGAATGCTTATAAAATTGTTTTAATAAGTTTTACATTCTGCCTGTGCAATCAGAGTTCTCAGTAATGGTTATCAAGAATTTGAAGAGATGATTGAAGAGATTAAGAAGGCTTGATCAGAGTTTTATGTGTCTATTTCAAGCATATATTAAAAATGCTACATTCATAGAAGCAAGCTCAAGATTCTCATTTAAAAAAATTAAAGATATTACATGGAAATTTTAAATTAATTTAGCCTTTACTACTTTTCCTTATACTTTGCATTTTATTGTTTCTTAAATAAACCTATACTAGTAACTGCTACCTGTATGCTTTTTTTAATGTGAAAAGGAAGAAAACAACGTTTGCTTAAGCCAGTTTAGACAGGGTTTTCTAGTGCTTATAGTCAGATATAGTCTCAATGGATACTTTTCATAAAATTTCATAATTTTCTCCTTCTGAGTCTAACACACATTTTATTGGAGTTCTTCCATGGTATGTTTTTTTCTATTTTGAACTATATTTTACTTTATATGTTGTTTGTTGTGAATATATGTGAATGTAATTGATTTTTTTTTATAATCCACAAATATTTTATTTTTTACATCTCTTATGCCGTGAATTCATAAGGGATAGGCTCCAGAAGTGCAGGTTCCTTTCCCCTGCCTCGCACAGAGTGTGCTTCTCAGGGAGAAGCAGTCTGGCACTCCTGTTGAACCCAGGTACTTTTCTCTTTGGCTTCCTTTTTTCTCCTGATTATTTTCTTTTACACTTCTTTACCTCGGCTCTTGGAGTGCTTAATATGCTCAATATGCACATTAATTCTCTTGGCAAGAATCTTCCCTTCACTTGTTTGTTTACAACGATATCAAAAGCATGCTGGTAACATTAGAGACCTTCAGTGTTGCCACGGTAACATCTGTGGGGCATTCCTTCTCGAACAGTACCCATTCCCCTGATGTCTACAATATCACCTTTCTTGTAGATTCACATGTATGTGTCCAGAGAAACAACTCCATGTTTTCTGAAAGGCCTGGAAAACATACAACAGGTGCCTCTCCTCTTTCTCTTTGTGTTAGTCATTTTGGCAAATTACTGCAAGATGGCAGTTCTGGCCAAAAGGAAGGCAATTGATTTTTAAATTTATTATTTTAATTTTTAAATTTATGTGTGGTATATATGGTATCCCACTCTTTGTGGTGTATACTTCTATGATTTGACAAATACATATCAAGATACAGAACAATTCCAGTATGCCCTCAAATTCCTTTATACTGCTTCTTTCTAGTCAACCCCACCTCCTGTCCCCAACCCTGGGCAAATACTGATTCTCCAAACCTATGTGTTTGCTTTTTCTAGAATATCAAATTAAGTGGGATCATATATTATGTAGCAGTTTGAGTTTTGGCTTTGCTCACTCAGAATATTGCATTTGAGGTTTATCCATGTTGGTTTCAATTTCTCCACATCTTTGCTAACACTTGTTATTTTTCTTTTTTGTCTTTTTAAAGCCATCCTAATGGGTGTGAAGTGGTATCTCATTGTGTTTTGTTTTGTTTTGGTTTTTGTATGCTATATGCCTGGGGTCACATTTCATTCTTTTTCCATATTGCAGCACCATTTGTTATAATTTTGTTTGTTTATTTTCTTTGTTTGCTTGTTTGTTTTTTGGGAAGTGCATGGGCCAGGAATCAAACCCAGGTCTCCCACATGGCAGGTGAGAATTCTACCACCGAACTACCCTAGCACCCCTCTCATTGTGGTTTTGATTTATATTTCCCTGATGACTAATGATGCTGAGCATCTTTTCATGTTTATCGGCCATCTGTGTATATTCTTTGGAGAAAGGTCTATTCAGATCTTTTGTTCATTTTTTATAACAGCGTTAATTGTCTTTTTTTGTTTTGTTTTGCTTTGTGTTGCATGGGCAGGCTCCAGGAATCAATTCTGGGTCTCCAGCTGGTGAGAATTCTTGCCACTGAGCCACCATGCAATGATGCCCTGGGTTAATTGTCTTTTTATTATTGAGTTGGTATAGTTCTTTTCATATTCTGGATACTAGATCTTGACCAGATATATGATTTGCAAATATTTTCTTCCATTCTATGGGTTGTGTTTTTGCCTTCTTAATAGTGTCCTCTGAAGCACAAAAGTTTTTTATTTTGTTGAACTCCAATTTATCAGTTTTCTTTTGTTGCTTGTGAGTTTGATGTCATATCTATGAAGTCTTTACCTAACTCATAGTCATAAAGACTTATATTTTCTTCTAAGAAGTGTTTCACCATTGAATTGTTTTGGCAACTTTGCTGAAAGTCAATTGATCATAAATGTAAGGGTATACTTCAGGACTGTCAATCCCATACCACTGATCATTGTGTCTATTCTTGTGCCAGTACACCAGTCTTGATTATTGTATCTTTGTGGCAAATTTTTATTTGATTATTGTATCTTTGTGGCAAATTTTTATTTTTGTATGTTGTATGGTGGGGGTCACGTTTCATTCTTTTTGCATGTGAATATCCCTTTATTGCAGCACCATTTGTTGAATTTTTGTTTGTTTGTTTTGTTTTTTGGGAAGTTCATGGGTGTAGTAAATTTTGAAATCAAGAAATTTGAGTTCTTCTATCTTCTCATTTTTCAAAATCATTTTGACTTTTCTAGGTCCCTTTAAATTCCCTGTGAATTTTAGGATCAGATTGTCAGTTTCCACAAAAAGTCCAGCTGGGATTTAAATAGGGACTGTATCAAATCAGTGGATCAATTTGGAGAGTATTGTCATCTTAACAACATTAAGTCTTGTGATCCATTAATACGGGATATCTTTCTATTTATCTAGATCTTCTCTAATATCTTTCAACAATTCTTTATAGTTTTTAGTTTGTTTTACACTTCTTTTGTTAAATTTATTCCTGAGTATTTTATTCTTTATGATGCCATTGCAAATGGAATTATTTTCTTAATTTTATTTTCAAATTGTTCATTGATAATACACAGAAATACAATAGATTTTTGTATATTGATCTTATATCCTCAACCTTGTGCACCCACTTATTAGTTTTAGTCTTTTTTGTAGTGTATCCTTGAAGATTTTCTATGTATGAGATGATATCAGATGCAAATAGAGATAGTTTTACTTCTTTCCAGGCTAGATGCCTTTTGTCTCATTTTCTTTGCTAATTGCCCTGGCTAGAACTTCCAGTATCAAGTTGAGTGGTAGTGCCAACAGTGGGTATCCTTGACTTATTCCAAACTTAGAGGCAATTTCCTTGATTTCTGCCCTAGTTTTATTTTCTTCCTTCTTACTGGTTTGGGTTTAACTTGCCCTTCTTTCTAATTTCCTAGGATGGAAGCCTAGGTTATTGATTTTAGATCTTTTCTATTTTTCATACATGCATTTAATATTATAAATTTCCCTCTAAGCACTGCTCTAACTTCATTCCACAAATTTTGATATTTGATATTTTGATTTAGTTTAAAATATTTAAACATTTCTATTGAGGCTTCTCTTTGACTCATGGCATATTTAGAAATATGTTGTTTGACAAATATTTGATGATTTTCTTGACACCTTTTTATTATTGAGTTATAGTTTAATTTTTTTGTAGTCTGTGAAAATATTTTGTCTGATTTCTATTATTTTAAATGTGTTAGGTTTTGTTATAGTCTTAGTGAGTGTTTCATGTGCATTTGTGCAGAATGTGTATTCTGCTGTTGCTGGTTCAAGTGTTCTATAAATATTAGCAACTTCAAGTTGCTCCATAGTACTGTTCAGGTCATGTATATGCTTACTGATTATTTTTTTCTTTGCATGGGTAGGCACTGGACATCAATCCCAGGTCTCCCGTATGGCAGATGAGAATTCTACCACTGCACTGCCCTCACACCCCCTCCAGTTTACTTTTGATTAATGTTTGTATAGTATATCTTTCTCTATTTTCTTTCTTACTTTTAAGCTATCTTAATCTTTATATTTAAAGTGAGTTCCCTATAGACAGCATATCATTTGTATGTTTTTCAAAGTATCTGTGCGGCTATGATGGATTATTTACATATCTTTAGTTTCTATCTATATAAATGTGACTGATTTACTTTCTAGACATTTTTCGTAATGATGTCAAGGTCTTTTTCTCCTCTGAATACGTGTAATTGCTGTGCTATAACTGGACATTTTTATAAATAGCTACTTAGATTTTCCCAGAGTCACAGTATTCATTTCCTAAAGTCACTTCAGGCACGCTTGTTCAATGTTGAGCATCAGAGGTTCTGAATTGTTTAAGTGTTAGGGGGCACGGGATTCTATTCAGGAGGTTGAAACTACTAGCCAGAAGGATCCTGAGTTTTAGGTAACTTTTCTTAAGTCCAGAAAGTCATCGTGTCTGGTGATTATGCCCCAACATGAAAACGATTTGAACAGAATACAAGCGCCATGAGATGAGATCAAGTTCAACACGCTTGATTCACAGATGAAAAATCTGAGAGCAGGAATTCCTTGGCCAAGTCTCCATATATCATATCTGATTTTCCTGTGCTTTTGGCAGAAGGGAGTAAGTTACATTGCTGCATTGTTGCTGTGATTGCTTTATTGTTAAGATCCGTCCCAGCAGCTACTCAGATTGATATTTTGGGGCTGCCCAGGGAAGAGAGAGAAATTGCTTTCTGTGCTAGGGGCTGGAGGTACTATAATGAATTAGATGTCCCACACTGAGATGTATGCCATATGTCTCATCTCCTGTTCAGCTATTTAACATTTTTCCCCTAGTTTTCAAGTCTTACAACTTTACATTTTGAATTAAAACTCCCCAATTTTATTTGCCAACTTGTACTTAGACAGTTTTTTGTAACACTAGACTTCTCTTTGTTTCTGGGTATCTTAACTTCTAACAGGGAGAATTTATTTGCATAAATGATGACTTTGCAATGCACAAGTGACATTTAGACTTGCCTTCTCTGGGCCTAGTTATTTAGAGGCCTATGAACTTCAGTGTCAGTTTAATTAGATAATAATAAAAAATAAAAAATCCAAACTTTAAAATATGAAGATTGGAATTGTGCAAAGCTCAAATGTCTTCCTTAATTTATTTTAAGGTTCAAGACAAGAACTCTTTTGATGTTTTAAGTATTTTATTCTAATCACCTATGAAACCAGCAAATAGAAAAGTCTTTAATTTTGAGAAGATAATCACCAAATACTTGCAGCATTTTCTTTTCCAATGTTTGAACTATTGGTTTTCTTTCAGGATGCTTCTTAATTTACCCAAACAGACTTGTCAGCCTGTGTTGTTATAGGGGCTCCTCAGAGCACAAGTAAAATGACAGTGTTAGTATGTCTTTCCATTATTGCAGAAACTCTATTTTTTAAACAGCCTTTAGTAGGATTCTGGGAATTCACTGTAGGTTAGGAGTGGGCTCCCCTGACTTAGAATTCTTTTCTCCTAATGAAAGGTGTCTGAACCCTTGAACCCTGTCTGGAACTTAGGCATGTTTCCTGAGCCTGATTTTCATCCTCAGAAAATGGAGGTCAGATACATGTCAAGAATAAAAGGCGGGTCAGATTAGCTAGTTACAGACTTTGCACATGTCCAGACGTGAATGCATTGGCCATACTGTCTGAAACCTGCTAGGCGGTTGGTGAATAATTGAAGAAATGAATGAGTGAATAAATAAAGAGGAATAAAAATGCAAGCAAATATTCAGGGAAGTAGCTAACTGTATATGGTAAAACATCTTACTTTCAATGTATTCATGTGTGGTAAAGGGAGATTGTTATGAAAAATGTAACATTTTCCAAACATGCTCCTTTTCCAAGTGATAAGGCAATGTAATTTAGTAATACATTGTTCATAAAGAAATTTCTATTAGAAGCTAGTCTAGGATTTCGTGGTTTCTTACAGAAATATGACTTTGGTATGACGCTTTTACTGATATTACCTAATATACCATATAGCCATTCTACCCTTCATTTATACACTTTGATAAAGACATGGAAGCGATATAAGAGGAAAAAATCATGTTTGTGTTCTATTTCTGTAATTACATCCATAGTGGTTTCACAAACTCAGATGTTTACAATATGAAATTCTCTTTACTTTCTCTAGCTCATCATCTGGCTCTGAGCATCCATTCTATCTGATTGGCAGAAAAGGGGGGAAAAGCAGGCTATTGGTGGTATTCACCTGTCCTCGCCAACCTTCCTCCCCCAGTCCCTGGGGTTAAACCAAGTTTCTGAATTGGGGGGGTATGATGGAGATGATGCTGTTTAATTTATCCCAGTCAATTGCCTGCATGGGATGCTGCGTAGATGCCCCCTGCCCCTGCCTGAATTCCCTCATCAGGTCCAGATGGCACCCCGGCTCATGATTGAGGCTTAGGAATTTTGCCTAAAGTCCCATTTTGCTAGGTATGTACCACGGGCCCTTTCCTCTGTGGGGTCTATGGGAGGTTTGCCAGCATCCTGGTGACCTTGTGGGGTTGTTCTTTCTCTCTTGTTCATCCTAGTCTCCTCTGTACTGCCCTTCTCTCCCATCACAGCCTGCTGCTCCCCTCCCTGATCCAAGAACTTCTATTTAGCCTATGGTAAATGTTTCTCTCTTTACGTTTCTTCCATGACACTAGTCTGTAGCTGATATCACTCCCTTGAGAACTCAAGCTTTAGTAAAACAAGAGGCAAAAATACTGAGAGCGTTAGTGCTCTGCTCTGCCAATGCTCTCACAGCGAACTCCTTGTTTGAAAGGGAGGACAGGAGAGAGAAACTTAAAAAGAAAGAAAAATGAAATAAAACTAAAAACCAATATCCCCCCCAAGCCACAAATTAATATCTCAAGATAACCATAAAATCAGACCAAAAGCATAGGAGTGATTGGGAACTAATGATATTGACTGTTTTCTGTGTTTCAGGCACTCTGTTTGATTCCTTCATATATTGTACCTCCTTTCACATCATCTCACCTAGACTGTGAATGAATATACTAACCCCCAGTTCATAATCAGGGAGCTGAGGATTAAAGAGCTTAAATAACTTGCTTGATATCAAATTTGAAATCATGTTTTTTAGATTCTAAATTCCCTTTAGAATAATACTTTATTCCCTATGTTCTACTTCATAACCCCACAAAAATAATGATCAGTAAAAGCAAGTTAGCAAATGAATAATTTGAAAAGATAGCTGTTTAAAATTATATTAGATAAAAACCTAAAATTGTGACATTGTAACCCATGTCAAACTCTGAAATATGTCCTACAACTAATTGTGGAGCTGTGCTTTGAAATTTATAGCTTTTTTGTATATATGTTATTTTTCACAAAAAAAGGAGAAAAGGTCAATTGTGATGATAAAAAAATATTTAATCCCTCTACCCTCCTATATTTTGGAGCAGCCAGAAGGAAAAATATGAGGGGATCATATAATAGCCTTTGACAAGCTCTGGGATCTGTCCTGCAACTACTTGTTGAAGAGTGCTTTGAAAACTATTGCTTTTTCCTTTCTTTGCTTTGTGTATATGTCATACTATACAATAAAAAAAGTTAAAAAAAAAGACAATTAAAGAAATTATATTAGAGCAGCTAAAATCTATAGAAAGCTATTTGGACTGATCTAAAATTTATGCTCTAAATAACTTGGACCTCAATCTCTTCACAGCATTAAAATGGAATATTACTCAGCAATAAAAGGGAAGGAACTGCTGACGAAGACAACATATGGGTAATCTCAAATGCACAATGATAAATGAAGAAAGCCACATTTAAAAGGCCATTTATATGATACTTTGAAAAAGACAGAACTATAGGGAATGTTATATTTTGATTGCAATGCTAGTTGAAAGGCTGTATGGATTTGTCAAAAATTGAAGAACTGTATGCCAAATGGGCACTATTACTGTATGTAAATTATACCATAATTTTTTTTTTTTGGGGTGCATGATCCGGGAATTGAGTCTTGGTCTCCTGCATGAAAGATGGGCATTCTAACCACTAAACTACCTGTGTCCCCTATACCGTAACTTTTAAAATGGGAGGGAAAAAATGCAAAGTTGGCTGGGACTAGGTTATTTACTAACCTCATTGAAAATAACCTAACAATTTTTGGGTTAAATTTGGAAAGCAGAATGGATTTAGTCCATTGTAAACGAACTTTCTTTTAATGTTGTATGTAATCCACAGAAGCCCTAGGGTACTCCAAATATCATATTTACTCAGTTAAAATGACTTAATCTTGAAATTAAGATGTTTCTTACAATCAGTGATAGAAAATTGCCAGCTGTATGCTTGCCAGGCAATTCAATTTAAGGCAGTAGAAATTGCCAAATCCTGCATTAAAAACAAGTTTCAGAGCTAGGAGGGATTGGGGGTCATCTTTTCATGTCTTTGAAGGATCACCACTCAACCACTCAAGCCCTGAATATCTACCTTGGTAAAACAATATCAGCCTTTGACTTTCCCTCCTTGCATGGAGAAATGTCTGGATTCCCTTGGCTTCTGGGTGTTGGGTGATGATTAGTTTACAAGTGAGCAAAGGACAAAGTGAGCTCAGCTGATTCATACTGGAAAAGGCAGAAGGTTTCTGCTGGGAGTGAAAAGGAGATCCAGAAAGCAGGAGAGAAGAGAAGAGAGAGGGAAGAGCCAACTGGGGGTTGATTTTAGACAGAGTTTTTAGGAACTGTTTTGTTTTGTTCCATTTGAGGAAGGGGAAGAGTAGCAAGGAAGGATAAAAGAGCAAGATGGAGAAAGAGTATTTAAATATGTTTTTCTATATGATATAAATTAAACCCTCTTTTAGCATTTAAAAAAGATTGCACTAACAATTTAAATTGCTTTTCAATTATTTTTGGACATCACATTGGTTTTTCTTTTGAATGTGACACCACACCAGGAAAAGCTGTGAAGAGGCTCAACTTTTATCTGTTAAAAGCTTCAGGCTGACTTTCAAGAAAAGCTGTTAATTTCCAGTCATACTTAATTTAATGAAGAAAAAATTTAAAACCATTAGTTTATCAAATAGCATGTGCAGAAGAAACTCTGAAATTCTTCAATATCCTTCAGAATTAAACTGTCAATCTGCAAAGCCTAAAGAAACCAAAGTGATGGGCTATGAAAATCAGCTTGTCACCATGGTGCCATGCATATCTGCCAGGGGCCAACAGTGAAGCCAAAGGCTCTTTGGACTCTGTTTATGAAGAAATCAGATCCTGCTCATTACATGAAAAAAGAAAGTTTGTCTATAATTATATGGATAAATGAATGCTTTTGGTCAGTTACTAAAAATATAACTATATGCTTAATTCATTTTTTTTTTTGGTTCTCCTCCTGAGAAGCTGCTACTTAATCCATGGTGCATCTTACAATTCATGGCATCTGAAAATTGAGTTCTAGATATTCCAAAAATAATTTTCCAGATACCATATTTCCCCCCTAGAAATTCACAGAGATATTTCTAGTGTAGTTGCTTTGGTTCCACACCTATTTCCAATATTATTTTCATCATCTCCAAACACCTGACCCTTTTCTGATTTTATATCCTCCTAGACTTTGACCAGGACTTCTTATAAGAGATTTTATCATGTGCTATATGTAGTATACGTACTCTTCTTTTTTGCATGGGCAGGCACTGGGAATCAAACCCGGGTCTCGGGCATGGCAGGCGAGAACTCTGCCACTGAGCCACAGTTGCCCGCACCATGCACTCATTTTTATTCAACCTTTTGACCTGGTTTTCTGTGCTTTTCTGTGTATGTGGTAAGGCAATTGGTGGTGGGGAAAGAGGAACAGAGGCAAAGAGTGGTGGTAGGGGTGTCCTACTTTCTCCAGAAAGCCACTAGCCTGCAAGCAAAGCTGGGAGTGTGAGCCAGGGGATGAGAATGAAGTTAAGAGCTAATTGATGGAGTCCGTCTTTCCTTTTCATCCACACCAGTAGGATTTGGCAGGCCTTGCTGCCTGCAGCCACAGATTTTGCTCTCTTTCTTGCCTGTGTGTTTTATGAGAGACCCACAAGTGATCACAGTCATAACACAACATCCTCCAGGGAATTCGAGGATGTCCATCCCCTGCCCTAGTGACTGCTGACATTTCAGCTATCAGACTAGGAGTGCAAGAAAGTGTGCATTTATTTGGGTGTCTCGGCTGTGCCTTGGGAAATTCTCTTTTCACCAGAGGAATGCCTGTATACTTGGGATTTAGGTGCCTTTGATTTGCATCTTGCACCCCTGCTGGTCAGGCCTATAGTTGAAGAGAGCAATAAAGATTAAATTATCTCTATAATTTTAAAAAATCATTACCTTTTCTGAAATCTTACAAGACTGATCTTTGTTTCCTTGAATAGTTAACAGTTCAGCAGTCTTTAATTACTTGCTGGGTAAGCATCTTCTATACAAGAAAATGAAGACTAAAGCAAGAACTCCAAAACCAGACACCTGACTCTCTGGCATGTGCTCTAAATGATATCAATGGGAGATAAACTAAAGAGAACAAAAAACTGATTGGTTTGACTGAGGCCTCAAATGGGAGGATTCTGAATTTGTTTAATCATTTATTCAGCAAATATTCTCTCAGTACCTGCTCCGTGCCAGGCATTGTTCTGGGATCCTGGGTCTAACAAGTGTTGCTAAGCAGACAGTCTTGGCTCACAAGCCACTTATGTTCTGCAATAGGGATAATGCATAGCCAAAGTAAGGAGAGTTCTGGGATCCTGGGTCTAACAAGTGTTGCTAAGCAGACAGTCTTGGCTCACAAGCCACTTATGTTCTGCAATAGGGATAATGCATAGCCAAAGTAAGGAGAGCTCTTTCTTCAGAGGAGAGAATGCATTTGTCACTTCTCTGAGTTTAGTTGTTAAGGAATTTCATTCATTGCCTTTTACCAGTTGCTCGTTATTTTCCTCTATAAATGAGGCCGTGCATTGCAGATATATATTTTTAGACCTCATGAACCTTGGTTCCGGTAAATGTAAGCATTAGCACTGTACAGAGGAAATCACAATAGCAAGCTGAAGTTGTTATAGCAACAATGAGAACACTTCAAAATTTATGAACCATTGGTTTCCAACAGTAAATGATAGAATTAATGCTTGATTCTGTATTGTTTTGAGACTTCCTTGTGGTTCATAGCTTTTCACATGTCTGTCCCAAACAGACTGAAACAGTGATGCAAATATTGGTATATGGAGCTGCTTTTAAAAGTCATGACAGAGTTTTACCCAGGATATATTTACACCTCTTTGATTGTAGCAAAACTTCAAAAATTGCAAAAAACTTCAAAACCTTTTCCCATCTTTTCAGAGGACAACTAGAACATGCTCATCTGGGTAAATATTTTCTAACACACCCAAAGAACAGCCCAGTACAGGTGGAAATCATAGCCCACATGGGCTATGAGCCAGACAGTCTGGGTTTGAGTTCTGGCTCTGTAGAGCTGCGTGACCTTGAGGCAATCACTGCCTCAGTTTCCTCATCTGTAAAATGGAGATGATAAAGTACTACTAGTGCATAAACTGTTGTGAAGATTAAAGGAGTTAATGCAGATTACATAAAGAGTAAAAGAGTTAATGTAGATTACATAAAGAGTTTGGCCCAGAGTGAGAATTCCACAGATTTTTGCTCTTATTATATCTTTGAGAGATTATCTGATTCAGGTATTTGCATTTGAGTGGGATTCAGTTTCAGCAAAGTGAGGATGTTAATTTCTCATCATTTTCTTAAAATTCTCTATGGTACAAAGAAACTAATGTGAGAATATGCATTCATCTAAATCTTCTTCCCAGAGTATAGTTGAAAAAATATTTAAATTGATTTCAGTATCCTCTCAGTTCTTGCTTTCAGGAGCATGTGTTTAGGGGTGAAATGATGGGACACATTAGAATCTAAGCATGAAATTATGGGAGGAACAAAACCTTTGGAGTCAGGAAGACCAGGTTCAAATCTTAGTTCTGCCACTTTCATTAACTGTGATTAGAACAATAATATTTACCTTTTAGCATTGTTGTGAGATTAAATAGGATTGTGTACTTAGCATATTCTAAAGATCAACATATATTGGCTCCTTTCTGAGTCAACAGTCCCAAACTAGTCCTCCAGCAGAAAGGGCCAAGTTCTTGTCCAAGTTCTGACCTGCCCTGCCTCTAACGCCCAAGCCAACACCAGACAAACCTCACAAGCCTCCATAAACACACAGCTGATTCAAGCAGGAGTCAGGCATTTAATGGGTTGACCTCCAACCTACAAAGTCAATTGGCATGAAAAGCTCTCTCCAAATAGGGATGATGAGATCAGCTCAGCTGATCAGAATCTAATTTTCACTCAGAAATTTGAAATGAGGTCTATGATGGAAATTAGCCCAAGCTGGAAGGGTGGAGGTTTGAGGTAGCCAGACCCATAAATACGTTGAGATGATGAAAAGCAGAATCTATGAACTGGCACAGACTGTGAGACAGGGAGAGGGTTTAGGGAAAGGAAGGTGATTTGATTGACTGGCAGTGGCAGGATCAGAAAAACCAAACACTGAAGAGGGCTGAGTCATCCTGATGTGGAAGCTCAACCAAACCCTGCTGCTGAGGAGGTTCCTAGGGCTAATTAGGATAGGAACTCCCTATTAACTAGTTCATCCCTTGGGGCTGACCCTCCCACAGTCGCTGTTCTTCCCAGGAAGTTGGTGTGGGGGTGGGGTATCTTTCCCTGAGTTTCTGAGAAGTCCTGACCAAGCAGTGGAGATTCTTGTTTTTCCCATTTCTATTTCTACTCTTAGGATAAACTCCTGTTTTGCTTGGGACCACTAAAGTAAGTCACTGTTCCTCTCTCTCCTCTGAAATTTAACATAGTTCCAAGAAAAAGAATCTGTCCAATACTGAGGGGAAATGACCTCTGAATGTGTTCCCATGTTCCCTATGGATTGGCCTGTTTCTTCACCGTTCCAGCTCAGCTAGCCTTTTTTATATCTACAGGTCAATAGATATTGGCTTTCTGAGCTTGACCATTAGATTTCAGGCACTTACAGTCACTAGCTCATTGTCCTTAAAACTTTTATTTTATTTATTTATTTTTTCACATGGGCAGGCACCAGGAACCGAACCTGGGTCCTCTGGCATGGCAGGCGAGCATTCTTGCCTGCTGAGCCACCATGGCCCAACCTTTTATTTTTGTGCCCTTGCACAGGGGAACACTGCATGGAGAAGTTAAAAACATGGCTTTGAAGTCAAATTACGTAGGTTCAATTTCTGCCTCTATTGCTGATCAGCTTGGGCACCATTCTTAATCTGTCTGTACCTCGGTTTCCTAATTATTACTTTTATACATGCTTAAGGGTTATTGCTAAATATCACATCAATCTTCCTTCAAAAGACCTAATTGTTGCAT
Organism: Myrmecophaga tridactyla; assembly: GCA_004026745.1. NCBI lineage: Eukaryota > Metazoa > Chordata > Mammalia > Pilosa > Myrmecophagidae > Myrmecophaga > Myrmecophaga tridactyla. The sequence goes on along the minus strand of PVIY010027212.1, from coordinate 20,005 downwards.
TTGTTTGTGAACATTTTTATGTCCTATTAGATTCTTTGCTTCTGGACTGCAAGTTGGAATCATCGTTGTATTTCCATTAGTTAGCACATAGTAAGCACTCCTTAAAGTTCCCCTTTCTAAGAAAATCTTCTTCCAAAGAAGACTTCTATTAATTTTCCTTCTCTGAATCTAACAGAGATTTAAAAATCTCTCTCTAGCCCTTGTTTCACATAAGGCCATAAGCCTGATATAAAACATATTTCCTTGTTTTAATCGTTCATTAATTTTTTTAACTTTTTTATTATACAGTATAATATATATACAAAGCAAAGAAAGAAAAAAGCAATAGTTTTCAAAGCATTCTTCAACAAGTAGTTACAGGACAGATCCCAGAATTTGTCATGGGCTACCATATGATCTTCTCAGATTTTTCCTTCTAGCTGCTCCAGAATATGGGAGGCTAGAGGGCTTAAATTTTTTTTATCATCACAATTGAACTTTTTACCTTGTTTTTTTTTTTGTGAAAAATAACATATATACAAAAAAGCTATAAATTTCAAAGCACAGCACCACAATTAGTTGTAGAACATATTTCAGAGTTTGACATGGGTTATAATTCCACAATTTTAGTTTTTTACTTCTAGCTGTTCTAAAATACTGGACACTAAAAGAGACATCAATTTAATGATTCAGCATTCATATTTATTTGTTAAATCCTATCTTTTCTGTTTAATTCCACCATCACTTTTGATCTTTCCATCCCTCTCTTTAGGGGTGTTTAGGCTATGGCAAGTCTAAATTTTTGATATTGGAAGGGTCTGTCACTAATATGGAATAGGGAGACAGAACTATTTGATGTTCTAGAGAGGCTGGGCTAGATTTCAGGATTTAACTGGACCAGGGACCCATCTGGAGGTTGTAGGTTTTTGGCAAGTTACTCTAGTGCATGGAACCCTTGTGGGATCTTATATATTGTCCTAGATGTTCTTTAGGATTGGCTGGAACGGTCTAGGTTGGAGGTTGGCAGGTTATGACAGGTAGCAAGGTCTAACTGAAGCTTCCGTAATAGCAACCTCTAGGGCAGCCTTTCAACTCTATTTGAACTCTCTTTGCCACTGATACTTTATTAGTTACACTTCTTTCCCCCCTTTTGTCAGAATGGAATTGTTGATCCCATGGGGCCAGGTCTAGGTTCATCCCTGGGAGTCCTCTCCCATGTTGCCAGGGAGACTTTCACTCCTGGATGTCATGTCCCACTTAGGGGGGAGGACAATGATTTCACTTGCAGAGTTGGGCTTAGAGAGACTGAGGCCACATATGAGCAACAACAGAGGTCCTCCAGAATTAACTCTTAGGCATGCCTATAGGTAGTCTAAGCTTCTCTACTACCTACATAAGCTTCACAAGAGTAAGCCTCGTGATTGAGGGCATGGCCTATTGATTTGGGTGTCCCTAAAGCTTGACACAGTATCAGGGGATTCCCTGATGATAAGGTTTAGTAGTTCCATATTCTTTCTCCCCTTCCTCAGGGGACTTTGCCAATACTTTTTGATTATCTGCTTAATATACTCTAGGATGTATCCAGGTATTGCAATAATCTATACAAAATTAAAGGACCTTTTTCTTATTCTGGGCTCCCTGTGTTTCAATTGTTCAAATGAGCTATATAGATAGGTTGAATTAGATTATGCACTACAGAAAATTTCAGTTCCAGATCAAATAAATCTTTTTTCTATTGGTCTCAAAGAGTATGTGTGATTCTAAAATATAGACACTGTCTTCCTTACCCCTACATTCTGAATTACTTTAACCCCAACCTGTTTGGCTTTATTTTTATCTCTAAGAATCAGGTTATATATATAAAACAGCCTCTCAAAATCCAGAAATAAATAATCACCACTCTGCACTTAATGTGTCTGCTCTAAAAGCTTACAATCTAGGCCCCTGTTTTCTTATAAGCATTTTCTAAAGGTGACCATACCATTGTTGTTCGTTTCTGGCTTTTTTTGTCTCACCAAATGTCCCACATGTTCATTCGCATGGTTGCATGTCTCACAACATTGTTCCTTTTTGTAGCAGCACAGCCTTCATTCATAAGTATACACCATCGTTTGCCAATCTACTTCTCCATCAGTGCATCCTTCAGCCACCTGCATTCACCAGGCATCATGTAGAGGGCCCAAAGTCCACATTTCATCAACATTCTCAGTTTTAGATAATTTCATTGTTCCCAAGAGAAAGAAAACCAATAAACACACCCTGGCCAAATAGGAAATCTAAACCTTCTCTTAACTCTTGTCCCTTCCTCCATTATTTACCTCTGCTGTTGCTGTGGTAGTACTGATGGTAATTGTTTATTAATTTTATTAATTATTCTATGTCATTTCATTAGCCTTAGCTCATCAATCTTCAGGACCCATTAGGCCATGCCTTTTCTTATCAGGTTTGCCCTTTTCTTCTGCCATAGTTTTCTGTTCTATTTTTACTTCTAAAGCAATTATCATGCTTATCATACTTGAGTGTCTTTCTGCCTGGATCTATCTGCTTCTCCAATTTAGCAAGGTCATTTTGAATCCCAATCCCATCTGTTACAGAGTTTACTTTCTCTCCAGGTGACTATGTCAACTAAATCAATGAGCATGTTTCTTATTTCTTCAGCTAGGCCATTGATGAAAGTTTAAATGTACAACTTTTATCTGCTTTACAAACATGAAATGTTATTATCCAAAATTGTAAGAATGAATAGGTATTTGAAAAGCCAGGTAAATGAGAATAAGATTGTTTTGTAGGAGACATTTCTATGTAAGAAAAAAACTGATTCTAAGAACAAATGATCCTCGATAAAATAAGTCTTGGTTTTGATATTTGTTCAGTGGTCTGCAATCTGTTATTTCAGTTTATTAAGGCAAGATTTAGTTGGTTGTTCTCAAATCCACGTAACCCTGTCTCACATCTGAGCTCATCAAGTAGACATGCATAGTGTCCTCATGTAGGTACAAATCAAAATATAGCAAACCAGCAATCAAGAATATATTCTAGTTTCAGTACAGTTTGGATAAAACACTGTTATAGGTTGGGTAAAAACTGTTTGTATGTATTTTCAGCAATGTCTGGTAGAGTTTTGATTCTAACTGGGTGGATCTCTAACAGGTACTTTACTTTAAAGAAAAAGGGAACCAACGGATCAAAACCTTTCATTGTTTTATTTGATGAAATTAATAAATCTAAATAATGTGTTTGCAGATGAAAGGAAGTAAGTGTTGTTTTTTTAATCTCGGAAAAATACAACTGTATTAGGAATTGAAGATGGCTTCTTGAGTGAATCTGTTCCAAACCACTTTGATATGTTTGAAGGTGTATTCATCTTTCTTGGTGCCTTCCCAGGCAATTCATACCACTTCTCAGAAAGTGACCTGAACTCTTTACCACTGGCACCCAAGGATTTTGGTCAAGTCCTCAGGAGAATGTCATTTCATTGTGCTTTCAACCAAATAAAAACCTCCAGCAATTTGCTTGTATGATAACTTCCCACCCCCACCCAACCCCCCAACATCAGAAAGATTCACGACAAAGCTAAAGCTTTAGTCATAGTTACAATTTAGGCTAAATTTTAATGGATTAATTTGCTTCATGGGGGAAAAAAGTAGTTTACAGAGATGTGCAAACTGTTACAAGCAACCACTGAAAAGGTCTTGTTGGGCTTTCAGCCTAATGTTTTCTTTTGCATAGCGGGGCTTTCCCTTGGGTTGTAAATTCTAGCTTTCTAATGTCAGATCTCTCCTTTGTTGAGCTTTAAGGCATTTCTGTAATTACTCAGCAAAGGGACTTTGACAATCTCCTGCCCTGTTCTTAGGTCATAGAGTTGATTTACGGTTGGAGGAGGTTCTCTAAACAGTAGATGAAATTGCTGAATGGTCATCCATTTATTAAAGTGGGTTCAGGAGTTCTTTCTGTTGATCATAAGAGACCACTGGGCGTTGACCTAAATACAATCAGCCTGTATCCATCAATTTATTGTTATTTTGTGAGTTTTACAGCAGGGAAATGAAAGCCATCATTATAGAAATTGTTCAGGGATAGAATCAGAAGAGTACAGTTGTGGTGTTATAGCAAATTCTAAATCTGCTATTTCAGTTTGATAGCATAAAAGCACTTTCGGAAATGGCTACCCCTATTAATGTACACTCACAAATTCAATATTTATTCAACACACATTTATTGAGTGCCCTTTATGTTCTGCTTTGCTGTTTTAGCTACTGAGATACAGTAGAGAATAAACAGACAAATCTTCAGCCTTCGGTAACTTGCAGGAATAAACATTAAACAATAACAAATAAATATCTAGCAAAATGGTAGATAGTATCCAGGGCTATGGAGAAAAATAAAACATAGTAAGGGTATAGAGAATTGGGAGTAGTGGTTATTTTAGGTATGTATTAGTTTTCTGTTGTGCTATAACAAGTTACCACAAATTTAGTGGTTTAAAATAACTTATATTTATTATCTTACAGTTCTATAGTTTAGAAGTCTGAACTGGGTTTCACCAGGCTAAAATCAAAGAACTGGGAGGCTCTAGAGATTTATTTCTTTGCCTTTCCCAAAGACTAGACATTTCTTGCATTCCTTGGCTTATATTTCCCTTCCTTCATCTTTAAAGCTAGAAGTGTTAACATCTCTCCCACCCTTCACTTGTCTTCACACCTCTTTCTGACTACAGCCAGGAAAGTTCCTCCTCCTGTAAAGACCTGTGTGATTAGATGGGCCCATTCAGAGAAACCAGGACAATCTCATTTTAATGTCAGCTGATTGGTAAATTTAATTTCATATGCAACCTTACTTCCCTGACCCGCAGGTTCCAAGAGATCATGGTGCAGACATCTTTTGGGGACCATTCTGTCTATACACGGTACATCAAATTGTTCTCTTTTAAAAGGTAGTATCTTAATTAAGGTTCAAATGAATGAAGACTCAACCTTTATGAAGACTGTCAGGAAGTGTACTTTAGGCAGAAGGAGCATCAAATGTAAAGGTGCCAAGGCAGGAGACAGCTGTTTCTCTTGGGAAGAAAAAGAACGCGTGGGACTAGAGCAGAATAAGGGAGATAAACATGGATGATAGAGTCAGAAGGTCAAATAAGACTCTGTAAGCCTCAATAAGAAGTATGGATTTTATTGTCAATATGATAGGAAGTCACTAGAGTATTTAGAACAGAAAAGTGACATGATCTGATACATATCCTTAAAACTATCATTCTTGACAATGCCTCTGGAAAATAGTTTGACATTATCTTGTAACTTTGAAGATGCACATACCCCATGACCTAGGAATTCCACCCCTAAATATGTATCACAGAGGCAGACTTACATATACATAATAGGACTATGTCCAAGAATATTTGTATCCTCAGTTAACAATAACATAAATAAACAAAGTCTTGCAAAAAAACCAATATTCATCAACCTTGATTAGTTAACCTTGATTTAATATATATATATATACTAATTAGTATATACATAACTAATATAGTGGAAATGAAAAAATTCTAACTATGCAACAGCTTCATAAATCTCAGGTACATAATGTTCATCAGAAAGAACAAGGCCAGGAGAAACACATGTTCATTAATCCATTCAACAAATATATATTAAGCACTTATTGCTTACAAGTGTTGATCTAGATACTTGGCATACATTAGCAAACAAAATTGACAAAAATCTTGGTGTTCACAGAACTTTCATTCTAATGGTTGGAGGCAGACAATTTATAGTAGACATAATGAATAGGTAAAGCAAAGTTATGGTGAAAGGATTAAAAAAAGGACTTAGAAAAAGAAGAAAATAGAGAAAGGTAGATGAGTGTGCTGCAATTTAAAATAAGATGGTCAGAATGTGCCCCCTGGGAAAGAAACATTTAAGTAAGGCTGAAGGAAGCCTTTTGATTATTTTGAACACAAATGTTCCAGAGCAAAGGCCCTAAAGATGGAAGAAAGTCAGTATGGCTGGGGAGGAGAGAGAGATGAAATAGAAGAGATCAGCAAGAGGACCAGATCGCATGGGGGTCTTGTGAGCCTTGGTGAGATTTTAATTCTTGGCTCTGTGTGCAAGAAGCTACTGAAGAGGAATTGATGTCCTCAACATGGCAATGTAAGACATTGCCTGAAATTGTCTCTCCAGAGATTTAGTGAACAAAAGGCTAAATCCCCCTTGTTTATAACTCTGGAAGATGGTAGAGAATGGAGAAGGACTCCACAAATGCAGAATCAAGTGAAAAGAAAAATATTGAGTAGGAAAATTCATCCCAAATCGATGACCTCTTCCATTCCCCTCCCCTCACTTGGTCTCATGCAGCTTGGGGATTGCATGCACAGACACAGCATGGCCTGGGTCCCTCCCCCAGCATACAGAGATTGTAGAGTAACTCTCAGCAGTGAGTTAGAACTCCACACGTATCCAGGCACAGACACCTGAAAAGATTTTCAGAAATCTGAAAGCCCTAAGGCAGAACAGGAGCCTATGAAGAGTGCTATGTACAAAAAGCCTCCCAGGTTATGTGTGTGCAAGGGGACGGATAAGGAGAGAGCACAATAGAAAGAGAGGACAGGTTCAAGAACTGAAAAGTGTAAGGAAAATGGGGCCCTGAATGGTGGACAGAATTTAAACAAATCACTGGAGCTGGGGATACATGTCTGCACAAAAACAAACTGAACAGATCAAGAGTCCCCAAAAAGGAATAGAGGAAAGGAAGCCCTCTCCTGGAGGTGAAACTATTGCCCAAAAAGTGCAATTTAAAAAATTGTACTGCATATCCAGGGCAAGAATCAGATGATGAGGACTTGAGAATATCTGAACAAACATGGGATATTCTAAAGGTCTAGAATAAGTTAGAGTAAGTATCAAAGAAGAGCCTTTATACAAATAAAATTCAACAACAAAACCCTAAACAAAAAGGAGAAATGGACCTTCAGAACTAACTCATCAAGATAATCAGGTTCTTAGACATCAGCAAAAAATTACAGGCCTTACTAAGAAACAGGAAAATATGGCTCAGAAAAATGGACAAATTAAAAATTCAGAGAAGACTCAGATGTTGGAACAACTAATAAAAGATGTTCAAATAAATCTCCTAAGCCAATTCAAGGAGATGAAGGAAAATATGCATAAAAAGATAAAGGATGTTAAGAAGAAAATGTGTGTGTATAAAGAAGAATTTGAAAGCATAAAAAGAAACATTACAGGAATTATGGGAATGAAGGGCACAATAATAGAGATTAATAATTCACTAGAGGCATACAACTGCAGATTTGAACAAGTAGAAGAAAGAATCAGTAAACTAGAAGGCAAAATTGAAATCATGCAGTCAGAAGAACCAACAGAGAAAAGAATGGAAAAAATTGAGCAGTGTCTCAGGGATTTGAGTGATGGCACAAAGCATGCAAATATATACATCTTGAGTATCCCAGAAGGAGAAGAGAAGGGAAAAGGAGCAGAAAAAAAATATTTGAGGAAATAATGGCCCCAAATTTCCCAAATGTTACGAAAGATAGAAATATACATGTGTAAGAAGTGCAACACTCTAAACAAGAAATACTAATTGATCTACTCAGAAACATGTACTAATCAGAATGTCAAATGCCAAAGATATAGAGAGAAATCTGAAAGTAGCAAGAGAAAATTGATCTGTCACATACAAGGGATCCACAATAAGACTATGTGGCAATTTATCATCAGAAACCATAGAAGTGAGAAAGCTGAAGTGTGAGATATTTAAGATCCCAAAAAAGAAAAGCTGCCAGCCAGAAGTTATTCATCTGGTAAAACTGTGCTTCAAAACTGAGGGAGAGTTTAAAATATTCACAGATAAAACAGAGCTGAGAGAGTTTGTCAACAAGAGGCCTGCCCAGAAGAATTACTAAAAGGGAGTTCTGCCAGATGAAAACAAAAGACAAGAGAGACTGGTTTGGACTAATGTGAAGAAATGAAGATCATCAGTAAGGGTAACTAAAAGGGTAAATGCAAAACAAAATAGTGCTGGGGTGGGCCACAGTGGCTCAGCAGGCAGAGTTCTTACTTGCCATGTCAGAGACCCAGGTTCGATTCCTGGTGCCTGCCCATGCAAAAAAAAAAAATCCCTGATAGTACTGTATCTTCAATATATGACTCTTTAATTCACATAAGAATCAGAATACAATTGAACAAAGAAAAGGCATATTTTCTGATAATGGATGTGCAAAATATGAAGTAGTAAACTCTGTCAAAAACAATATGAAGAGGGGTAACTTAACGTTATGGGAGCAGAGAATATGTATGCTAGTAAAGCTAAGTTAGTGTCTTTCTAAATTAGTACTTTACTGATGTAGGTTGTGTAATATAACCCAAGAGTAACCACAAAGAAAGTATTTTTAAAATATACAGAAACATAAATGAGAAGGGTTTTAGTCAGGTTCATTAAAAAAAAATTCAACTACACAGAGAAGTAGTTATCAAGGAAAAGAGAGATAAAAATAATATGACATACAAAAACCTGTGGATAAAATGACTGAAGTAAGTACAGGTCTTACAGTAATACAACACATGTTAATGGATTGGGCTTCTAATCAAAAGACAGAGGTTGACAGCATGGTCCAACTGTACATAGTTTACAAGAGAGTCACCTTAGACCTTAAAACACACACAGGTTGAAAGTGAAGGGATGGAAAAAGATATTCCATGCAAATAGTAACCAAAAAAGAACTGAGATATCTATACTAATATCAGCCAAAGTAAACTTTAAATCAAAAGCTGTTATGACATACAGCTATATATATAGGACACTGTTTATTAAGGAAAGGATCAATCCACCAATAAAAAATAACAATCATAAATATTTATGCACCTAACCATAATGCTCCAAAATATATGAGGCAACACCGGCAAAACTGTAGGGAGAAATAGTTTGTAAGCTGCCAGAATGCAATATGCCAGAAATGGAATAGCTTTTAAAAAGGAAATTTAATGAGTTACAAGTTTACAGTTCTAAGGAAGTGAAAGTGTCCAAATGAAGGCTTTAACAAAAGGTTACCTTCACTCAAGAAAGGACAATGGAACAACTGGCATCTGCTGGTCTCTTGCTCCTGGGCTCCTCTGTTCCTGTAGGTATTCCTCAGTTTGCTCTCTAGGACTGGCTTTCATTTCTTGGCTTCCTTTAGCTCTCTACAGGTTCTGGCTTGCTTAACATCTTATGGGAAATCATATGGCAATATCTGCTGGGCTCCAAGCATCTCCAAACATCCATGTTTCTCTTCTCTGAAGCAACTGTTCTCCAAGCTTCTACATCTGCTCTCTGTTGGCTCTGCTTTCTCCAAAATGTTTCCTCTTTTAAAGGACTCCAGTAAACTAATCAAGACCCTCCTAGAATGGGTGGAGTCACATCTCCATCTAATCAAAATTTCATACCCGCAATTGGGCATGCCACATCTCCATGGAGATAATTTAATCAAAAGTTTCCACTTACAATATTGAATCAGGATTAAAAGAAATGGCTGTCCCCACAAGATTGAATTAGTATTAAAACATTGCTTTTCTGGGGTACATAATACCTTCAAACCAGCACGCACCTCTGCAATAATAGTTGGAGACTTCAATATAACACTCTCATCAATAGATGAAATGTCTGGATGGAAGATTAATAAGGAAGCAGAGAATTTGAGTATTATGATAACTGAACTAGATACACATCCATAGATACATGAACACACATATACAGAACATTGCATCCCCAAACAGAAGCAGAAGAATACACATTCTTCTCAAGTGCACATGAATCATTCTCCACAATAGACCACTGTTGGACCACAAACAAGTCTAAATACATTTAGAAAGATTGAAATCATACAAAGCACCTTCTCCAACCATAATGTAATGAAGGTAGAAATCAATAACAGGTAGGGAACTGGAAAATCCACAATATATGGAAGGTAAATAACACTCTCTTAAATAATCAATGGCTCAAAGAAGAAATTGCAAAGTAAATTGTTACCAGGCAAAGGCAGTGGGTTCTCTGCCCATTGCACTCAAATGACCAATTCCCAAGATTCTGAGGTTTCAAAGAGAGAGAGCATTTATTGCTAAGCATGAAGCAAGAGAGCAGATGGGCTATCAGCCCCCCAAAATCTGTCTCTCTGAGTCTAGGGAGTTCAAGGTTTTTATGGATTCTAACAAGGGGAGATAAAGTCATTACAATTTCAATGGCAAGTATAAGCAGAAATGGAAAGACAGAGTTATCATCTCAATAGCAGGTGTAGGCAGAAACAATTTACAAAGGTAAAGGAGTGAAACTTTGCTGGAGTCAATTAATGATTGGTTCTGATCTGATTCAATTTCCTCCATTAGCATTAGGGAATTTGCCCTTACAAGTTACTTTGAGAAAAAGACCTGATTAAGGGAGTACCAGCTTTTAGAATCACAGAGACACAAGATAAAGGTTTTTACAATCATTGTCAGAGATCAGGGCAACTGGATTGTGGTTCAGAGATTTCAGGTATTTCCTTCTCTCTATTCTAGTATTCCAGTGAGGAAAAAGGGAATACTTATATAATGATTAAATAGTCATAATAATTCATTAAATCTTCACTTCTCAGTTACAAAATTAGTAATTCATTCTCTGAGACAAATGAAAAGAAGAACACTACATATCAGAACTTAAGGGATATGATGAAGGCAGTATTAAGGGGGAAATGTATAGCTCTAAACACTTACATTAAAAAAGAGCAAAGAGGTAAAATCAAAGCCCTAACTGAGTATCTGGAAGAACTAGAAAAAGCAGAAAATTAACCCCAAAGCAAGCAGAAGGAAAGAAATAGCAAAGTTTCAAGCAGTCAATGAAATTGAGAATAAAAAAAGAGAGAGAATGAATAAAACCAAAAGTTGCTTCATTAAATAGATCAATGTAATTACAAACCGTTAGCTGCACAGACAAAGAAAAAACAAAAGATGTAAATAAATAAAATAAAAAATGAGAGGGGAACATTATTACCAACCCCATAGAGATAAAAAAGGATCATGAGAGGATACTTTGAACAGCTGTATGCCAACAAATTACATAAACTATTGAATGAAATGGACAAATTCCTAGAAACACATGAACTATGTATGCTGACTCAAAAAGAAATAGAAGATCTCAAGCAACCAATAATTAGTAAAGAAATTGGATCAGTCATCAAAACCTCCCAACAAAGAAAAGTTTGGAAATACATGGCTTCACAGGTGAATTCCACCAAACTTTCAAGAAGAAATAATGTCAGTCTTACTCATCCTCTTCCAAAAATTAAACAGGAAAGAACACCACCTAGCTCATTCTACAAGGCCAGCATCACTCTAATACAAAAGCCAGATAAAGACACTACAAGAAAAGAAAATTATAGGCTAATTTTTCTTGTGAATATAGATGCGAAAATCCTTAACAAAATACTTGCAAATGAAATCCAACAGTACATAAAAAGGATTATACACCATGATCAAGTGGGTTTTATCCCAGGTATGCCAAAATGGTTCAACATAAGAAAATCATTTAGTGTAATACACTGCATCAACAAAACAAAGGGAAAAAAAAGCACAAATCTTCCTCTCAATTGTTGGAGAAAAGGAATTTTACAAAAATCCAGCATCCTTTCCTGATAAAAAATACCTTGAAAGATAGGAAGAGACAAAAATTTCCTCAACATGATTAAGGGCATACATGAAAAACCCAAAGCTATCATCATACTCAGTGGAACAACACAAGGATACCCACTGTCACCACCATTATTCAATCGTACTAGAGGTTATAGCCAGAGCAATTAGCCACGAAAAAAGAAATAAATGACATTGAAATTGGAAAGGAAGAAGTAAAACTTTCAGTTTATAGATAACATGATCCTATAAAGAATGTCCTGAAAATTCTGCCACAATGCTACTAGAGCTAATAAATGAATTCAGCGAAGTGGTGGGATACAAGATCAACATGCAAAAGTCAACAGTGCTTCTATACACCAGTTATGAGCAAACTAAGGAGGAAATAAAGGGAAAAAAAGAATTAAATATCTAGGAATAAATTTTGCCAAGGACATAAGGGACTTGTGCCCAGAAAACTATGAAATGCTGCTACAAAAAAATCAAAGAAAACCTAAATAATTGGAAAGGCATTCTGTGTTCATGGATTAGAAGATTAAATATCAATAAGATGTCAATTCTACACAAATCAATTTACAGAATCAATACATTACCAATCAAAATTTCAACAAACTACTTTGCAGAAATAGAAAAGGCAATTATCAAATTTATTTGGAAGGGTAGGGAACCCTGAATAGTCAAAACCTCTTGAAAAAAGAACAAAATTGAAGGATTCACACTTCCTGACTTCAAAGCATATTTCAAATCTACAGTTGTCAAAACAGAATGGAACTGGCATAAGCATTAGATATATGGACAAATGGAATCAAATTGAGAGCTCAAAAATAGACCCTCACATCTATGGCCAACTGATTTTTTTTTTTTTTCACATGGGCAGGCACTGGGAATCAAGCCTGGGTCGCCAGCATGGCAGGTAAGAACTCTGCCTGCTGAGCCACCATGGCCCGCCCTGGCCAACTGATATATATATATATATTTTTTGCACGGGCAGGCTCCAGGAATCGAACCCGGGTCTCTGGCATGGCAGGCGAGAACTCTGCCTGCTGAGCCACTGTGGCCCACCCCTGACCAACTGATTTTTAAAAAATATTTTTATTGACAAATCTTCACACACATACAGTCCATACATGGAGTACAATAATGGCTCACAATATCATCCATAGTTGTGCATTCACCACATCATTCTCAGAACATTTGCATCACATTAGAAAAAGAAATAAAAAGAAAAAACTTATACATCCCATATCCCTTACTCCCCCTCATTGACCACTAGTATTTCAATCTATCTAATTTATTTTACCCCTTATCCCCCCTTCAATATTTATTTATTTATTATCCATATTTTTTTACTCATCTGTCCATGCCCTGGACAAAAGGAGCATCAGATGCAAGGTCTTCACAATCACACAGTCACATTGTAAAAGCTATATCATTATACAATTGCGTTCAGGAATCAAGGCTATTGGAACACAGCTTGACAGTTTCAGGTACCTCCCTGCAACCACTCCAATACACCATAAGTTAGAAGGCAGTATCTATATAATACATATGAATAACCCCAGGATAATCTCTCCACTCTGTTTGACATCTCTCAGTCACTGAAATTTTATTTTGTCTCATTTCTCTTTTCTCCCTTTTGGTCAAGAAGACTTTCTCTGTCCTATGATGCCAGGTCCTGGTGAATCCTGGGAGTTCTGTTCCATGTTGCCAGGGAGCTTTATACCCATGGAAGTCATGTCCCACATAAGGGGGGAGGGCAGTGTGTTCACCTGTTGAGTTGTCTTAGAGAGAGATTTTTTGACAAGACTGCCAAGTCCACTTAATTGGGAGAGAATAGTCTGTTCAATAAATAGTCTTGGGAGAACTGGATAGGCATATGCAAAAGAATGAAAGAAGACCCGTGTTTCATATTGTAGACAAAAATAACTCAAAATGGATCAAAGACCTAAATATAAGAGTCTATACTATAAGGTTTCTAGAAGAAAATGTCAGGAAGCTGTGCTGGTTTGAATCTGTTTTGAATCCCAGAAAAGCCTGTGTTCTTTTAATCCAGTCATGTTGGGGCAGATCCAGTGTTGGGTAGGACCTTTTGATTAGGTTGTTTCCATTGATTTGTGACCTCACCCATTCAAGATGGATCTTGATTCACTTGCGGGAATCATTTAAGGGAGAGATATTTTGGAGAGCGCTCAGAGCCAACAGAAGTTAAGAGAGAAAGAAAGTGCCCACAGAGGCATTTTGGAGAAGACAAGCAGACATTGTCATGTGCCTTCCCATGTGACAGAGGAATCCCAGATTCTAACAGCCTTTCCTCTGGGAAAATATCCTCTTGTTGGTACCTTCATTTGGACACTTTTAGGGCCTTAGAATTGTAACTTGTAACTTGATAAATCTTCTTTGTAAAAGCCAATCCATTTCTGGTATATTGCATTCTAGCCCCTTTAGCAAACCAAAACAGAAGCATTTTCAGAATCTTGTGTTAGGCAATGGTTTTTTAGACTTTACATCCAAAGTACTAGCAATTAGAAAAATGTAGATAAATGGGATATCCTCAAAAATTAAAAAATCTTCTGTACATCCTAGGACTTTTTCATAAAAGTGAAAAGACAACCTACTAATGGTAGAAAATATTTGGAAACCACATATCTGAGAAGTATTTAATATTCAGAATGTATAAAGAAATCCTACAGCTCAGCAATAAAAAGACAACTCAATTTAAAAATGGTCCAAAAACCCAAATAAACATTTCTCCAAAGACAAAACACAAATGGCTCCAAAGCACATGAAAAGATGCTCAACATCACTAGCTATTAGGGAAATGCAAATCAAAACCTCAGTGAGGGGTGGGCCATGGTGGCTCAGCAGGCAAAGTTCTCGCCTGCAATGCTGGAGACCTGGGTTCGATTCCCGGTACCTGCCCATGCAAAAACAAACAAACACAAAAAAAACACAGTGAGATATCATTTCACACCCATTAGAATAGCTACTATTAAAAAAGCTAAACTACAAGTGTTGGAGATGTTGTAGAGAAATAGGAATACTCATTCATTGCTGGTGGCAATGTAAAATGGTGCAGCCACTGTGGAAGACAGTTTGGCAGTTCCTCAAGAAGTGAAATATAGCTAACATATGACCCATCAGTCTTACTACTAGGTATAAATCCTGAAGAATCGAAAGCAAGTACTCAAACATATTTAGACACTGATGTTCATAATGGCATTATTTCCAATTTCCAAAACGTGGATAAAACCCAAGTATCCATCAACCTATGGATAAACAATATGTATTGTATATATATATATATAATGGAATAATATTCATCTGTAAAAGAATTGAAAACCTGATATATGCAACAACATGGATGAGTCTTGAGGACATGCTGAGTGAAATAAGCTATACACAAAAGGACAAATATTTGTATGCTCTCACTGATGCAAACTAAAAGAAAATCCATAGAGTTAAAATCTAGAATATAGGTTTGCGGGGATAGATTAGGCATAGATAAAGGGGAGCTGATGCTCAATTTGTACATCTTTTCTGTTTAGGTTGATTGTAAATGTTTGGAAATTATTGGGGATGGTGGCACATTATTAAGTATAATTAGCTACACTGAATTATATTTGTGAATGTGTTTGAAAGGGGGAAGTTTTGGGTTGTGTATGTTACAAATTTGAAATTTTGAAGATAAAACATGAGATTATATAACACGGTGAACCTTGTTGTGGAGGATGAAACTGGTATTAATAGGACAAGCATAAGAATGTTCTTTTGTGCCTTATAACAAAAGTTTAATGCCAATACAAAATGTTAATTATAGAGTGGTATGTGGGAAAGATACACATAATGTATAGGCTATAGTTAATAGCACTGCTTTAATGTTATTTCATCTATTGTAACAAATGCACCATGCTAATCTAGCTACCGGGTTGACAAGACAGCAAAGGGCTGGGGACTTGAATGAAATCAGAAAGAAAGATAGATGTTAAAGATTGAGATGGTATAATCTAGGAATGCCTAGAGTGTATAATAATAGTGAAATGTACAATGTACAAATTTTAAAAATGTTTTTGCATGAGGAAGCACAAAGGAATGTCATTATTGCAGGGTGCTGAAAATAGATGGTAATTAATATTTTAAAATGTCACCTTATGTGTGAGACTAAAGCAAAAAATGTTTATTTGTTACAAAATTTATATTTTGACTAGTGCATTTCCTAATATAACTTATGTAGATAGTTTGATTGAACGCCATAAGTACTTGGAATCTCAGGTAGGACATGAGATTTTATTGGTTTGTCCAGAGTGATGCCCCGATGAATCCCAGAGTGACTCGATCAGTGAGTGGAAAAGTATTTGCAAAGCCCCCTTCAGGGAATGGTGAGAATGGGGAGAAATGCAATTTCCCCAGGTTGAATTCTTGATATTTTCACAAGCAGTGTGGACAGCCAAAACTATAGACTGAGCCCCCAGTCTTGGGGTTAGTTCATATGAAACTTAACCCCACAAAGGATAGGTCAAACCTACTTAAAATTTAAAAAAAGACAGCAAAGGACAGGGGCAAAAGCTAGGAGTCCAGGTGGGAGGCTCCTATAATAATTAGGATGCAAGATGGTGGTGCTGGGATGAGGGTGGTAACAGCAGGTGGTACCATGTGGTCAGATGCTGGGTTTATATGTTATTTTCATATAAAAATATTTAAAACCCTTTATTTTGACATAATTTTCAGAAATATAAAAACAATTCAAGAAGAATAGGATGAATTCTTATTTATATTTGTCTTCTCTTTCTGTCTTTTCTTTCTCACTGAATATATATGATCATATTACTTTTATCTGAACTGTTTGAGAGTAAGTTGCAGGCACGGAGCGTCCTTAATCCTAAATACTTCAGTATGTTTCCTCAAAATCAAGGGTATTCTCTTCTTACATAACCCCAGTACAATGATCAAAATCAGGAAGTTGACAATGATATAATAACATAATCTAACCTACAGACCTTATTCAGATTAAGTGTCCCAATTATGTCCATTAAAGCAAATGGACATCTTGGAGCACATGTAGCATTCAGTTGTTAGCTTCTTTTAGTTTGGAATTACTTCCTCGGTGTTTCTGTGTCTTTAATAACACTGACATTTTTTAAGCATAAAAGACAGTTATTTGTTTGCTTTCTTCCTTGCTTGTATTTAGAATGTCCCTCATTTAGGGTTTGCCTGGTGTTTTCTCATGATTAGATTAATGTTTTGCATTGTTGACAGGAATACACAAAAGTGATGCTGTGTCCTTCTCCATATATCTTAACATACAGCCCATGTCGATTTGTCCCATACCGTTAATGTTTCCTGGTTAAGGAGGTGTCTGCCAGGTTTCTCCACTGTAAAGTTACTATTTTCCCTTTTTAATTAATAAATACCTTGTGGGGTGATATTTTGAAAATATGTATTAAGTAACTTGCTACTCATTTTTCACCCACTAGTTTGAGCATTCATTGATGTTTCTTCCATGAATCAATGATTAAATGCCAAATGATGACCTTTCTATTTACATCATTTCTTGCATTGATTAATATGTTTTCTACTGACAGGAAATGCTTTTCTTTCTTACCCATTAATTAATTAACTAAATTAATTCATTATATCAGTTTCTTGCTTAATACAATGGATCATAATACATTAATACTATTGTTTATTTAGATGGTCAAAGTACTGATTTGTTTAACAGGAGCCTTTCTAGCTGACTCCTATATTCTTCTGACATGTCCCTATCATGCTTTGAGCCTTTCCTTTGAGCTCTTTCCTAATCATCAATAAGATGATTCAGACTCATTTTGTATTTTCCTACCCTGGACCAAGAATCAGCTATTTCTACAAGAGTTCCGGGTTCCTTTTAGTGGAAAATTGATATGGAGCTGTCAGATGTGTTCAATGTTTGTGAGATCTGTATATTGTACAGATTTATTTAATTTGAACTCCTTATTTTGAAGTGCTTTCAGATATACAGGACAGTTACAAAAATAATGCAAACTCCATACGGAGGACTCCAACATATCCCTAGTCACACAGTTTACCAATTTTAACATTGTTCCACATTTACTGTATCATTCTATGTGTCTATCAGTCATTCAATCCATAAATCTATCTATCCACCTATTTATCTATTTGTCTATTTATCGATTCATTTTCTGCATATTTGAGTATGGGTTGTGTACGTCATGTTCCTTGAACACATAGTGCTTTCATACACATTTCCTAAGAACAAAGATATTCACTTATGTATCCAACTTAAGTGAAATTATCAAGCCTAAGCACTTTAACATTGATATAAGCCTTAGAGTCTATATTCCAGTTTTTTATATGTCACAATAATGTCCTTTTCACTCATCTCTCCTCCCTTGTTAAAGCCCATTCAGGATCATATATTGTCATTGTCTCTTTAGTTGCTTTCTGTTTTTAAATTAGGGGACATATATACAGCATCAACTTTCCCATCACAACCATGTTGAGATCCCCTCATCAGTTCCCATTACGAAGCTTTCCCATCTCCCTGAACAGAGAGCCTACACCCATTTTACATTAACTTCTTGTTGTCCCTGCCCCCCACCCCATCAACCTGAACTCTTTGCGTCTCTTATGAGCCTGCGTATTCTTTGATATCATCTTTGTAATTACCATGGGGCTTAAATTTAACATCCTAAATGTGTAGCAATCCCATTTGCTTTGATATCTTCCTAACTTCCCTGGTATCCACTGTTGATGTATGTTCCTCTACCCCTCTCTTCTCCCACCCTATGTAGATCGTGTCTCAGATTCCATGTTTATGTATTACGAGTTCAAAACAACTAATTTCTCATATATTTTATGAATTTCCTTTTAGATCCTATAGGAAGTAAAAATGAAGTTGCAAGCCAAATGTGCAATGGTACTGGCATTTATATTTACCCCTGTCGCTACCCTTACCATAGATCTTTATTTCATCATGCAGCTTCCATCTGCTGTCTAGTGCCTTTTCCTTTCAACTTGCAGGCACTCTGGCATCCATGTAGGGCCTTTCTAGTGGTGATAAACTCCCTCACCTTTTGTTTACCTAAGAATGTATAATCTCACCTTCACTTTTGAAAAACAATTTTGCTGGATATAAAATTTTGGCTGGAAATTTTTTGTTTTCAGCACTTTTAAAATGTCCTGCCACTGCCTTCTTGCCTCCATGGTTTCCCATGGGAAATTGGCACTTAATCTTATGGAGGCTCCCTGTTATGTCTGGCATTGCTTCTCTCTTGCAGCTTTCAGAATTCTCTCTATATCTTTGGCATTCAACAGTGTGTAAAAGAGCTCAGTGAGCTGCCTTCTACATTCAGGGCAACTTCTGGGATGCTGAGTCCTTCAGGTCACCTCTACTGAGATTGAGCCAGACATTATGGTCTCACCATGTGCATAAGGGTTACTCTGCTCCTTCCAGAACTGGAAAAGGAATCTTCATACTGGGATCAGGGGTGCCTATGTGCCGTGCTGGTGTGGGGTAGAGAAGGGGCCAGCCAGGGTGCTATGAAATCCTACCTCTGTTATGAAACCTTTTTCTGGATTCAGAGTTTGCTGTTACTGCCACCCTTTAACTGTTTTCTGGAGATTTGAGAAAGATGTTTCTGCCAGTTCTTACCGATTGTTCAAAGCTTCTATGGGGAGACAAGCCTGGAAGTATCTCACTCTGCCCCCTCGATTGGAGTGGGGTTCTCTGTGTGTGTATATATATATTTTTATATTAAAAAAAAATATATATATATATATATTTTTAACATGGGCAGGCATTAGGAATCAAACCTGGATGGGTCTCCAGCATGGCAGGCAAGAACTCTGCCTGCTGAGTCACTATGGCCTGCCCACTCTGCATATATTTTAAAGGTATGGTCTGAATATATGAGTGAAAGAGAGGAGTTAAGGATGATTCCATGATTTTACCGAGCTTATGGAAGGATGAAGTTACTATGAACTTAAATGAAGAAAATTGACGTGGAGTAGGTTTTGGAGGGGGAACTGGAGTTCTGGCCATGGTAAATTGAGACATTCTAGTGGAGATGGTGAGCAGGCAGTTGATTATCTGGATCTTGTACTTTTGGAGAGAATCCTGGACTGGAGATACAGTTTAGGATTTGTCAGTGTACAGATGGTATCTAAATGCACGAAAAGGGATAAGATCACTTGGACATGAGTATAAATAGAGAAGGAAGATAGCCAAAGTTTGCATCCTGGGACATGCCAACATAAAATGTCAGAGAGAAGTGGAACAAGCAGCAAAGGAGATTGAGAAGAAGTGACCAGTGAGTAGGAAGAAAAGCAGAAGAACTTGTTGTTCCAGAAAGCAAGTGAAAAAAATGTGTGAAGGAGGAGAGCTG